>WIPJ01001782.1:24941-39584 GCA_018155075.1 Cassiopea andromeda
CATACGATATCATATTGTTGATATTCGCTAAAATATTCCTCCCTGTTTTCTATCGGTATTCGTATTTTGATATGCATCCCATCAATTGCCCCGAGAACATTTGGCAGTGACGACCGTTCCTTGAATGAGTCTATGACACGTTGTTTATCTTCCACAGTATGAGGAAACTTAATGTAGCTGCCTTTAATTTCATTCAAAATTTTAACAACGTCAGTGAAAGCTTCATGCACGGTGGATTTCCCAATTTTAAAGGCATCTGCACACTCTTGATATTTTGCACCATGAGCCAGCCTATAAAGTACTACCGCCAAAATCGTTTCTGAGGGTATAGGAGCCCTATACCGGCTTTCTTTTCTTGTGATA
This sequence comes from Cassiopea andromeda, assembly GCA_018155075.1. NCBI lineage: Eukaryota > Metazoa > Cnidaria > Scyphozoa > Rhizostomeae > Cassiopeidae > Cassiopea > Cassiopea andromeda. The sequence goes on from WIPJ01001782.1 coordinate 25,305, forward strand.
TTTGCATGGCAAATACTATACAAAATCCAAAATGTACTTCTGGAAATCCGTAAGCTAATCTTAAACTCTAAATCAGATACTCTTTCATTAAGTAACGTGTTCTCTGCCCACGATGTTTCGGGCCTAGGCAAGCTCCACACCTTTGGGGACTTTCTTCTCTTCTTACGCTTGCGGTATCGAGAAGCTAGTGTATGTTGTAACTGCTTGTAATATGTTACAGCCACATTTAAATCGCTCTGCTGCTGATTTATTACTGCAACGGCACTTGAAATAGCAGCAAGTGACAACGCTAGTTGTGTGGTGCTTTCATCGTCCATTTTCAAAATGACAAACAATGAAAGCGAGACAAATAATGATGTCATTTTCACTATTGTAAAGAAGCGATTGAAACGAAGAACGACCGCTAACTCTCTATTTAGCCCCCTCTCAATTAAGCCCCCCATCTCCAAAAAGCCCCCTTGCTAGACCAAGAAATTTATTAAGCGCCCTCTCTCTAGTAAGTTTCCCAGAAAATATTGAATATTGCCAAGCGTAAGTAAGCTTCATAGAGGTAAGTAAACTACTCTAGTGTCTCTAATAGAAGTGGGTGTTCATACCGGCCAATGTTTAATAGAAGGTGGGTGCGAATAGAAGTGGGTGTTCATGTTGGCTAGTTTTCAATAAGAAGAGGGTGCTAATAGAAGGGGGTATGCATGTCAGCAGCTTTTCAATAGAAAGGAGTGCTAGGAGAAGGCGATTCAGGCTGGTAAATTGTTTTATTAAAAGATAATTTAATTTTCTACGAGTTGTGATCATAACCAACTTGTAAAATTTAATAGAAGGGGGTGTTACTAAGCAATAGGGGGGAGGAAAATTCTCCTGAAATTAATAGACGGGCCCATCTATTAGAGGCACTGGAGTAGGCTCAATCAGGCTCCATAAACAAAAGTTCTCAAAATATCAAGAATCAAAGTCATTCATTACCTCAATGCAGATAAAGATGCTCTACATCATAGAGTTGATAGTACTATTATCTCTATGATTACTACACAACTTTTCAATGTTGTTTGCTCTGCTGTAAGCTAATGATGTACTTACTAAACCATTTGACTACTGTTCTCTATTTTCAAGCAGTAAATATTTAGTTTACTATTGAGAATTTTCAAGAAATTTATTCAGCCCACTCTCTTATGTGCCCTCCTCTCCAATAAGTCCCCACTAGAGTGCTTGAAATCAATAAGTCCCCCCAGGGGACTAAATAGAGAATATACAGTATGTAAATAAACTGTAATCCATTTTCTACATAATTCTTCATTTCAAAACCCAGTCACAGCTTTGTGTCAATCCTTTGATACATATAAAAGGGCTAGCTTAAAATTGTGACTTAATGTAACTGATGATTATCAGCAAGAACAGTACGTGGAATTTTGTACACTGAGACAATAACTAGGTTTGCATTGTTAAAAAGCCCAAATTTGGCCAAAATCTAAGTTTAGGCCAGATGATATTTCTCTGGTCAAATGGCAACAATATTTCTGAAATTTGGCAAATAAGGCTAGCCTGGTAGCCCCAGTGCTTGGTCAGCAGAGGCCATGAAAGACAATAACTATTGTTGTGGAACAAAAGATTTATTGTTAAAGCAAAAAATTATATTATTAGCATAAGTCTGGGATGTTTGACAAAGTTTTAATGTATCAGCCAAGCAGTGGAGTGTGGGGAATCTGGAGAGTGGAACACTGAAATCATAAATGGGATATGCAACACTCCCAAGGCCAGCCCTTCAAGGTGCAGCCTGGATATTATTCTGTCTGGAACTATTCAAGACTCTTTGTAATTATTAAAGTAAAAAAGACATTCTTTGAAAACAAGGACTTGCAATAAATACACTACTTTCCAGGCTTCTTGATAGGTCAGTGATAGAGAGAGAGAGAGAGAGCTATAAGGTGACTGCAATTACCTACAACTCAATCATTGCTTTCTAAATCCACCTAAAATTTGTCAATGATGTCTCATTCAAAGTAATGCTTTAGCATTTTGAGTCAAAACTAAAAAGCTCCAAAACTAGAACTACCTTTGACCTAATGTTTTCCTACTCTAGTCCTTTTTATCAGAGAAATAATGCCAGTAATTATAAAAAAATAATTCCAAGTAGGGAACAGCACAATCACATAACTGGAGGATATGCCTTGGAAGGGCAAGACCTGCCTGTATAATCACATTGGAGGGGCAAAAGCTTTATTTTATCATGTACATCTCCAAGTTAATAAGTCTTTTGGTGGACAAGACCATGAAAAACTTTTCATTTGGGGAGCATTGCACCCTTCCCCCCAGGTATGTGTCTGAAACTGCACTGGGCTGTCAGAAAAGCAGATTTGACTATGTATGAGAATCCTCATCCTATGGAGAGCTCTTAATTCCTAACAGCCTTTGATTCCTCTTTCTCTATTTTGATTTTGCATTTACTTACTATTTAGGATTATTTAAACCACTATTTTCTACTCTATTTTGTTAATCCTCCCAAGTTTATTTGCCTTCAAAACTAATGATGGAGCTTAGCAATTGCTCTGAAAAACATATTAACTAGGGGTTTAATGGAGGGGGATCAGCAAGGTTCAGCACCCCTTGTTAAGATTATGAGTCCCCCTTCATCAAACATCTTTTAGACTGGATAAGTTCATAACAATGAATTTGCCAAAGGAGAAGAAAGGAAAAGTATGTGCCTATTAATAGAAGATGTATGCTACAGCCCTATAATTGCTTTCTCCTTCTTTTAGCACTTTCACATACATTGGTTTGACAAGCACATTGTTGTCATACATTCAAAAAAATGGGTGTGGCTAAAGGCGTGGTCCACATGTTTCTTACAGCACAGCCTCCATTGTTACAGCTTTAGAACAACAACATTAATATTAACAGTAGCGGTAATTGGAAGTGCTATCTATGGTTTTCTTGTCTACAATATCTGTATCATTTGGAAGCTTAGCCTTTTCATTAAATTAACTCTTTATTCTATATTACTGGGGCTTCTTTTGGAAAGAGCAACCCTCAGTTAATCTTGCTCTGCCACCAGTTGGCTGACACAAGACTGTTGAACAGCTCACGCACAGGACAACTGTTTGCGCATGGCTGAATAACGTTGTGATTTTGAAACTACTAAATACATGTCATATTGTACCAAAATTTTTGTTATGTTATTTCATTGTCACTCTGGTGCATTCCATGTAAAACTCGTGCCTGTGGTATGCTAATAGCTCCTCAGGTAAATGGTAACAATTAGGGCTGGAAAATGTCTGGTAGCACTGGCAGTGGCACTGCCAGGAATTTTCAAGTGTAAAATTTTGTTTGTAGGAATTTTTTTCCAATAGAATTTTAAGGGACATCTCCACTTTCTGTGAAGCATTTGTTCAAATATCATTTATGAGCTTTAAAGCAATTATTTGATACATGCTTTAATCTAATATGCAATATGATCGGACAGAATTCATGACTGCCTTTCGTGGAGTAGACAAGAATAAATCAACACTTAAAGTTAAAACTCCATTTTTGTAGTCAAAATTTCCATAAAAGAAAGGACATGATGAAAAACATTGTAATTCTTTTCAGTTGTTTAATGCGACATAATCAGAAAACAAGACATACTATTTTAATTTAGACATATCCATACTAAGACAAATCTAAATGGTATGCCTCACATTTTAATTAGTATGGATATGTCTAAATTGCATTCTGATTATGTCACATTAAACAACTGAAAAACTTCAATATTTTTTATCGTGGCCCTTCTTCTAAGGTTCATTTTACAGCTGTGGTTTCCAAGAAATGCTTCAGTCTTAAATTTAGCACCTAAAATCACAAAAATTAGAATATAGTGCCCAGTGGTTAGAGCGTCTGCCTCACAATCGGAAGGTTGATGGTTCGAGCCACGGCCAAGTCATACCAAGGACTTTTAAAATGGTACTCGCTGCCTTTCTCTTCTGGCGCTCGAAAAATGAGAAAGGAGTGGGGAAGTTAAACACGTGGAGCTACCAGTGGACCAGCCCCCCGCTGTAGCCTTCACTGCATTCGCAGACGTGTGGCCTAGGGCTATAGAAACGGAGATAGGCGCCGCCCTATGCACCATTGGGTGTGGGAAGGACTTTGACTTTTTTTTGACTTCTAGCTGCAGGAAATTTTGCAATTGTTCCACAGGAAATTTTGAACATTTATTTTTGCTGCCAGGAAGAAAAAAACTTTTTCAGGCCCTGGTAACAATAAACCTTGGTGTACACCTGAGGTGCAAAGATCAAAAGAACTGGGTACCAAGATCTATGTTTTAGCATGCCAGTATGCCAAAGAGCATAGTTTTGGCAATATCCATGCAGCTATACTGAAAGGAAAGCTAACTCCAAACTAGAGATCTTCAGGCCTAAGTGCATGGAGTGCACCTTGGATTGTCACACTTTCCTTTCCTTACAATTTATAATTAAACTAAAATTTCCAGCAAACACATTCAATTCAGTTGAATTGCTTAACATCATTTTAACTCAGTAGTTTTAACCTTTATGCTGTAGCAGAGCCCCAAGGATATATTCCAGTAACTTGAGGAACTCCATGCACACATATATACACAAGTGATCTTAAAATTACTGCCTGTCTTAGCACTTGAGTAACTTCTGGAGAAGCCCCTGGACAGTATTGGCCTAGGCAGATATCTACAGGTTACGAACTTCAACTGTTATTCCCTGATTGATAATTATCCGAATCGAACACTTTGAAACAAATGCTAAGCAAGTACTGGTAGATTTCTTTTAAGATTGTGCTCTTCTTTCTCCAACGCTACACGACAGGGAGCAAAGAAAACTTTCGAAACTATAACTAAAATTTAGAAATAGATGGAGACAGTGACCTAACAAATATCAGAAAGACAAATGAGCATTAGTGGAACTACAGAAACGACTGACTCACCCTTGGAGATTTCTTTTCGGTATTTCGACTAACCAACACTGGGTTATCATACTTGACAAGAGATGCACTTGGAGGAATCATGATAGTTTTGTATTAAATTCAACAACACGTCAGTAATGCTAAACTGTTTTTCAGTTGCTTCTACAGTACTTTGCAAACAGATAGGTATATATTGTTGCCTTGCCAACATTGTCAGTACGAGACTGCACAAAAGAGGCTGTCGCCAAGGAAAGATGGCCGCATGGAAGAACGTTAGAAAAGTGAACCGAGCGTTGTTCCCGCAGTTTGAAAGCCTGAAGCAAGGGAGACTTGCAAAAGCATATCTCCTCGTGACTGATTATAAAGCAGTCGCAAAGTCTGCTGTGGTATATATTCGAGAAAAACCGATAAAGTTTGCCTCTCAGCTTGGCATATTGGGCCTATGCGCTTACTGCAGTAGTCAAAGACCTGATTTGCAGAGCTATGCTGACGAACTTTTTAAAAGCTCAAATGACCTACTTCAAGTTAGCAGTTTGGTAAGAAACAAAGCATCGGATGCCCTTGTGAGAGATCTTATTACTAGCTATCATCAGAACAGACTTGTGTGTAAAAATCTTGGTCTGTTTTCCATAATTTTGAAGTATGACTTTCCGGCCGAGTGTGACGCGTATGATAAAAATTGCTACTATGTTCAGCCACGATGGATAAAATTATACGAAAGAATAGTCGATATTGGAATGCTAGGACGGTGGTTTATGCTGGAGAAGGCAATGGTGAACTATGATGTGAATGATGACGAATTTGATTAGCTTCGAGTGTAGATTATATTCAGGGGCACATTTGCCAAGTCTCAAAGGACCCTTAAAAGTCCCTATTTTAGGGGTCCTGAGCTGTATTTTTATAAGCTAATAAGGTGTAATCAGGTATCTGAATACTTATCATATGGCATAGAGAAAAAGTTTTTTATAAGTTTTTTTCACCCAGTACTGAAAATTTCTTAGCTTTTTCATGATTCCAGTGTCAGAACTCTCTTAAGATATTTTTAGAAAAAAAGTTTGAGTTTTGATGTTTTGTGCATGTACATCAATGGAAAGTGAAAAAGCTCCATGTAAACTTGAAATAATGATAAATATTAGTAAATAACAGAAGCTAAACTTTTGTAGGGTAGCCAACACCATGACATACATGACACTTCAAATGCGTAAGCTCTAATACACTTCCCTAAGTTGCAAAAATCCAGTACTGAACTTTCTTAAATTTTTGAGCAGCTGAGCATGACCTTATATTTTTGAGCAGCTGAGCATGACCTTCTTATAAAAAAATGTGTATTAATTAGGCATATGGTAAAGGCCCCAGCACATTTGGACCTAGAACCCCAACCAAACCTCATTAATAATATTCCTTGCCTGTGAGTGCAGATCTGAGAAAAATGTGCATGCAGAAAATATGAATCATAATAGATGGCGTGATACAGATTTGAATTACACTGCCTGCAGAATTTGAAGCATGGTATTTTGTGTGCTGGCAACACTCACATGCTCACACAGATTAATGAACTCTGGCCCCAACAGTATTAAAAGTGGCTCTGATTATGGTGTTGTAATTGAAATTTGATTTCATGATGCATTTATATAAATTCTGTTGTTAGTTAGAAGAATTATTGTCAAAGAAGGGATTGTAAAACAACTCTAGTCTTGCTTTGTAAAAGTTCATTCCCAATAAATATGGGGGTTCCTTGAATGGTTAGTTTGTGTTGCTAGCCAATATTTGTAACTTCAACAGTCCATCCTCAAGGTTTATGAAACCTAGTATGAATAGTTAATATTTGTTAACCATGAAGCTGTTTCCTATGTAATCCCAAAATTGGTAGCTATTTGGAGTAAACATATCAGATGTATTGATATTCCAGCTGACTGTATTACTAGGGAAGCAAAACAATATGTCACACCATTGCCTTGTACACATTTAATGATGACAAAAAGGAGAAATCTGCTGTCATAGAAAACTCCATTGGTTTGTTGCAGACTTTGCTAACCATTATTACATGCTTTTTATAAGAAGCAAACTCTCTGGCTTCAGCCTGGATGTTGCTTAATATTTCATCAAATCCAGTCTTAAATGTTTCTTAAACTTAAAGACTTCCATTGGCAATAACAACCCAGATTAGGCAATTGTGATGCAAGAAAAGGATGCTTAGGTTTTGCAAGGCATGTAATGGATGTGCATTCTATTTTCTTGCTAGTTTGATCATAAACTTGCTATTAAAAACGATTTTTGCAAGTTATTATTTGAAACTCAGCATACCTATGTTTCTTAAATGTTTCCTAATTTTTGCCTAATTTCAACCTCATGCTTATTGTAGCCATATTTCTTATTTAAAAAATATGTATTTGCCTGCTTCTGTCAGATATAAAAACATGTAAGAAAATCCCATTTGTAATGAGCAGCTACATTAAGAATACAACAAAACTACTACTACCAGCTTAAAAGCTGTAGATAGTGTATAATCACCATAATGCTTACATATAATTCATGTTATCAATATAAAGATAAACCTATGGTAAAATTAGTATTAAGAAAACAAAAATAAATTTGTATAAAAGGTAAATAGTATATACTACATACAAAAAATGTCTACAAAAGTTTATGCTTCTGCAACACCAAATTCAACCCCACTACTAGCAAATTTCTGCTTCTCTAGCTTTACATCCTGATATTTAGTGAACAAATTATCTTTATAGTTCATGCATGGGCAACCTTTTTCTTATATGGGCCAATTTTTGTGTTTTACTGAAGGCCACAGGCCATAAACAGAAGACATGTAATAAAATGTTATACACATGTGCATGTGTTCTTAAGGGATGAAATGAAAATCTTTTCAAAAGCATTCATGTCATAATCTTGGAACATTGGGCTCTCAGATGATGTCTAGTTTCCTTTCATTGTGGATATAGCAGCCTAGTATTTAACCAAAGGATTAAAATATTTCATCACAATTTTCTGGAAGTAGCTTAACAAAATTCAACCATATTGCAGGGAATAATCTTGTAAATCTTGAAAAAACACACTGTCTAGTGATCTTTAGGCTTGGAATAACCTTTTATCACAAAAACCCAAATTTCACAAATTTTTCAAAAATTCATCAATTTCACAGGAGAGAACACAGAAAGTTCTTCGCAGGTCAGACCAAAACTCTTTGTGGGCTGGATTTAGCCCGCAAACCGTAGCTTGCCCATGCATGGTATAGGTGCACAGTCAACTTTTGGACATAGGGACTGGGGGAAACAAGGAGCACGTGCCTGCGCTGCTTTTCTCAAATTTGCATGTAAAGTGCCCTTTCAGCTCACATAGTTGCCTTTCTCTGCTTTTGAGAGTGCCTCTGAATGCATGTGCCCCTCCCACTTTTTGAATGCCACTAACATACCTGAAATAGTATACAGATGCACCAGAAAGCACAGGCTTCTCAGGGGTAGTTGACTTTCTGCAGCTGGATGTAACACTTAAATGCTGCATTCTACTCTTAAGTGCCTAGTTGCTGGGTGGGCCAGAATAAGTAGGGGGTTGGAAACATTAGAAGAATTTAATAAGCTGGGGGCTGGAATAAGTGGGGTGGGGTAGAATAAACATTTAAAATCTAAGACAATACTGCTATGATGCACTCTATGTTCATAAATCAGGCATCACTGATGCAACACTGTAAGCAGCACAAAACATTGCTAACAGACAAAAAGATTCATTCACAATACTTGTTGCAAACATATTTTGAAAAATTTTTGAACAAAAACCAACAAGTGGGGGTCCTAATTAGAGCAGGGGGTTGGAAAAATTTTTCAAGAATTAATTAGCAGAGGGTGGCAATTAGGCACATAAGAGTACTCTGATTTCCTACCAAATATTTGCAGCAGTGTTGAAGTACATACCAAATTCACTAGCAAGAAACAAATACCTTGTTTGAAAATTAGAACTCTAATCCTATGTAGTAATAGGAAAATTTTCAACTACACCATTTGGCTTAGGAACAACTCTCCACTGTTGTAAGATGCTACCATGTATCTCTAAATATACAGACCAAAGTTTCAAACTTTCTGGTTTATCAACTCATCAGCATTTCTCCATTGAGTGACTACAATGCTTTCAGCAGTAAGCCAAAAACTATTGCTATTCAGGAATGGCAATCGAACGGCCTAAACTCCTGATGGGAGTCGAAATGTCCTTTACATTCTTTATGTTTTACTTGTAAGAATTTTTCTTGCTTCTCTAAGACCACTGATGAATGCACCAGTCACTGTCTGTGATAAGCGTCTGTTGGTTGCCTAAACCAAGCAAAACAGTGAGTGATAAATAAATTAAGAATTTATTAACAGAAGGAAGAAGCGTAAAGTAAATACACCATTGAGGAATGCCCATCTTAGAGTCCATAAAAAGCTAAGGCTCCACATTTGTTAATTGGGAAAGGTAAAAAATCATTAAACTGAAGAAGGCTTGGTCATGCTTGTAGCAACTGGGTGGCTGCCAAATCAGGAAATTCAAAGAAAATCTGGGAATTTTACTTTCAATCAAAGAAAAAAGAAAGATTTTCTGAGAAATCATGGAAATTTGGGAACTTTTGAGTTTCTAATTGTTTCATTTCAGAGTGGTGAATTTCTATATGTTCAATCATGCATCCAGTTGAGTGTGATAGTTGCTAAATGCTAAACATTGTTATATCACTCCGTAATGTTCTGAAAATAAAAATTTAAACAGCCAAAAATAAGCTCAAGGCTCTCTGAAACCCCATATCTCTTGAAAGAAGTGATAGCACCCTAATTGATGAGCTTAAGAATATCAGGGAAAATCAAGGGAAATGGGTAGCATTTCACTGAAAATATCCGGGAATTTAATCCTGAAATAGTAGTAGCAACCCTATAGCAAAGATACAACATTATCCTGTTTCTATGAATTTTAGATGGCGTGGGTTAAAAAATTTGCAACCAAAGGAGTTTTCTTATGTAACTGGGGTCTGTTCAATCCAGTGAGCAAAAAGGTTTCATTGGTAACAGGATACACCTACATATTGGTTCAAACGAAATGAAAATAAGCCTTTAAACATTTGTTAGTGACATTAAGGATAGAAAAGCATAACAATAGCAAATTTGAGAATCACATCGCAATTGAATCCTCACCTCTCCTGCGAAGTACAGTTTTTCATCTACTGACTCGGCAAGATTATCAAAATCCACACCGGAACCATTAACCCCGACGTAAGAATACGTCATTTCAATGTAAGTTTCACTGTTCCAGTGAGTTACAAAGTACCTGTGAGGCTCTGGAACTTTCTGCAATAAAAAAGATTTAACTTTCATTAAGGCCACTCATCTTTGCTTGTAATGTCGACAACTTTTGATCTGCACAAGATATAAAATTGCTCCTTCTGGAAATGTGAATTGAAGCCGTCTGAACATGCTTGCAAAATATTTTTCAATTATTCGAAACTATGTGATATAATTTTTTACACTATTTACCACCAAAACACATTTCTCGAACGAATTCTCTCAACATTATAGGCAGGAATCCTGCGATGGTGATTCCTTTGCTAGCCAATCAAGATTTGACGCCTATACTATTGGCAAGAATCCTTCAATGGTGATTCCTTTGTTAGCCAATCAAGATTTGACGCCTATGCTGAGTAAATCATGCACTTACTTCATCTGGGAACATATTTCTTAGCTTCTCCAGGCAGCACTCAACAATTTCAGGGTCTGAAAGGGTTTTCACTCCATCAACAGCATCGCCAACAACGAGAGCTACAAGAGCGTGAGTTTCCTGCGGAGAAATTGACAATTCAAAGTGACACTTCGTAGCTTCGTAGAAAAATACACACCTCGATACCCTCCTCAAATTTCTTTGCTTCCTACTAACATTTTCTACTATCAAATTCTTCTTCTTATAATATCTCCATAATTCCTAATGTACTTCTATTCGGTCTTCAATGTTTATTTTCTGGCTCAATATTGCACCCGGGTACGTCCCGCCCTATTCCACGCTGTAGCGCAATCAGCGCTACGCTCTAGAAAATATAGTAATTTTAAATGATGTTGTGATATGAAAAATTCGGTGTGAAGTTAGTAGCCTTTTCCTAAAACGAAACGAACAGAGCTTTAAATATCCAATTTTACGATGCTATGGATTCCAAGCGAATGACATGAGAATATTGATATAAAACCAGACGTTTGAGGCCCAAAGGGTTTGAATTTGGGGGTGCGGGGCGTGGAGATTCATGACAAGTTGTGATGAATGAGGGAGCTGCATGACACGATTTTTATGAGAAAAACGCTTATAAGAAAATGAAGTTTAAAAGACCAAAGTTTTACAAACATCTTTAGAAACCACAAAGTACAAGTTCCAGAGGTTAGTTTCTAAGTTTGCCAAAAATAGATATTATCTCAGTCTTATACTCAAAATGAAAAAGGTAGACCTTAAATTCGAGTTTACAAGACAGGGCAACCTACTTTTGCCAGTTTGTCAGTAAAGCCAAGATAAAGTTTCAAAAAATCTTAGCTATAATTTTTGGAAAAGTTAAGAAAATTGAGACGATCGATTGGTTCCCGCGGCAAGAAAAGAGTTTCAAAACATGATCAAAATTAAAATTAACAAAATTGAAGCTGAAGCAAAAATTAGTTTTTTTATAAAAAGTGTACAGGGTTCTTGCAAACTCCTTTAAAAAATTTCCAAAACTTTTCCAACGCCAAATAACCAAATGCCCAACACCATGAAACTCATTTTAATTCTAGTTTTGAAACCCCATAACTATAGAAAAACACTATTTTCGACGATACATTTTATAATTTTTTGATGGATTGTGCTTTGTATTATAATTAGTAAAACGAACAAACACAAAAGTTACAGTGTCAAATACAAAACTAAGCTACATCAATCTTAGGATATTTTTAGAATTTTTCCAAACAAAAATCCAAAACTTTTCCATAGCCACTTTAAAAATCCTCTCTTCTCCAAACTTTCCAGGTCCTGGAAAATGGCATTTTCAAGTTCCACAGCTTTCCAGAACTCTCCAAAATCCGCACGGACCCTGAGTGTGATGTTCAACAAAAAAGAAACGAAAATCACAACTGCATCACATAAGTCAACTTTTAAAAGTGGTCTTGGATAAAGTTAATGTTAAGCTAATCCCCAAAGTTACAAGTTATTTTCATTTAATTAAGGATTTAGATAAAATGTTAATGACATTAATTGAGGGATAGAGAAAAAAAGCCAGTGAATGTGGGCGTAACGCAAAGCTTAATAAAGAACACCGTCTTAGAACATTACACAATTGTTGGTGAAATCAGTAATCATTTTATCAAAATCGAAATAATCTAGTTAAATTACGCTGCAGTAATCTGTAGATAAACCGACGCCAGCAAATTTAACGTGATTTCTATCAACGATACATCACTGTCGATTTATTTGAGATGAAATCAAAATAGTCCCTTAGATAAAACGCTTTGAAGATTCTCAATGTTCATAAAAGAAAAGAGCATTTCAAGATTGAGAGCTGAAGCATCTATGTCATAATGCCATCTCCTTCATGATTGATAAAAATACAAGCGTTTTTTTATAAGAAACAAATTATCTGGCATCAGCCTGGATGGTTCTTAATACTTCGCCAAATCCAGTCTTAAATGTTTAAATGTTTCCTAACTCTAAAGACTTCCAATGACAATAATAACTCAGATAAGGCCCTTGTAATGCAAGAGAAAGGATGCTCAGTTTTGGTGAGGCATGTAATGGATGTTCATTCTATTTTCCTGCAATTTTAATCAAAATTTTCCCAGTAAAATCAGCTTCTGCAAGTCATTATTTTAAACTCAGCCTGCCTATGTTTCTTAAATGCTTCTTAATTTTTGTCAAATTTCAGCTTCCTGTTTCTTATAGACATGTTCCTTGCAAGCCACGCGAGTGAGCAAGGACCATTTCGCTACGCCGTACCACCAAATCCATTCCTTTTCCATTTTCCTTTCTGTGTAGAGGGTTGACGGTTCAACAGGCTTGCTCACTGCCATCTATTAAGGATTAGGAACTTTGTGGCAAAACTAGAGAAACAAAGGTAGCAAGGAACATGCCACCGCACTTCCCAGGCCGATAGCACAAGGAATGCCCTCCAAACGAATAACTATAGATGGATCTTCACCTACCCTGAGTGGATGTGATGAAAATTTTAATAGTTGCGAATGACTTCAAATGAAGAAATATTCAAACAGAAACCGACTAGCAATCAGAATCAAATGCCGTTTAAGCAGTGAGCTGCAGGACATCGGGATTTTTCGATTATCCGGATTTTTATCTCTGGTCCGGATTTTTTCATGAATATTAGTTAGTTGGATTCTTAATTTTGATTTTCCACAAAATGACAGACAATCTCAAAAATTAATGCGCTAAAACTTTTTAAAATCAGTAAAACTTTCAAAAATTGAATCTTTTGGACTCAAATATTCATATTCATATTTTGATTATCCAGACTTTTTGCATAATCAAGAAGAATCCGGATAATTGAGGTTCGACTGTGCATTGCAATAAATTTCAGTGGGTAATATTGCCTTGTTGACGATCCCCTGAAGGGAATATGTTGCTCGAAGGCAATTATAAACGAAATGGGATAGACAAAGTACAGTTTTGTTGCTATTACCCATGGGCACGAAAATGTAGCAGAATATTGCAGGCATTGATGCTACCGTGTGGACAGAGGAAACAATTTTAATACGAATAACAATCAGAACTGTGAATTAGGACAATTGGTCAATCAAAAATGATATCAAGAGATTTGGCGTTAATGAAATAAAAAAAGTATATTGTAAAATAATCTATTTGTAAAACTTTTTTGATTATTCAATCTCAAAGCCACCATTTTCCTTGAACAGTTTGAACTTAATCAACAGATTTGAGGTTAATATGCAAAAATTACTCGAGATATCGATCGTGAAATTATATTTGTGGAATATTAAAAGCCCAAGCAACAGGGCCTTGCTTGAAATGACTAAATTAGCATTTCCGCAGAGGAAACTAAAAGATGAGCATGATCTAATGACTTAAAATAAAGGAAAAATTATCAAACGAATTAGCATTTAATTAGGAATTATTAAACTGAATCTATTTCGAGAACAAAATATGAGGGCTTTCAGAAGGAAAAACAAGTAAACAACAAGATGTTCAAAAGATACCTTAAATGAAACATCGTAAAACAAGCAAGCCAATCCTCTATCTTTCTCCGTGTCTGGAATTCGACCAAAAAAATCTGCTTCACCAACCTTTTCCTTCCAGAAGTTCACATTGAATGCCAACATAACCTACATATCAAAAGATGAAATATATAAATATATATCTATATACATACGTGTATTTATA
>WIPJ01001784.1:7832-22228 GCA_018155075.1 Cassiopea andromeda
AGTTAAGACAGTTCAGTACTAGTTTTTTGAGCCTTCAGAAAGTTTTTAGTGTTTCTGTATTTGACATTCGATTTATCTATGTACAAAATGTCATGATTGTGATGTTGGCTACCCCCTAACAGTTTAACTTCTGTTATCATCATTTTAAGTATACATAGAGCTTTTTCACTTTCCATTTATGTACATGTGCAAAACATTGGAACTCAAAAATTTTTGCTACGAAGTCTTAAGAAAGTTTTGATACTGGAATCGTGAAAGACGTAAGGAAAGTTTCAGTGCTGGCCCAAGCCTTAGAAAAACTTTCTTATAAAAAAACGTGTAACAGATTAGACAACACAATTGTACTTGCATCTTTCTTCTGGATGAACTTCTAACTGCATTATTTAGCCTCTTTCAATCACAACAGAGGCAAAAATAGTGAGGGTGAGGTGGTGTGAGAGCACCCTCCCCAAGCAAAACATTGTCAGCAAACATGAGACTTCTGTTTGCTGACAATGTTTTGCTTTTCAAATTCAGCAAGCTTTTTCTGAGAATAAATAGAAAAGAATCACGTTTCTGGCGATTTCAGAGGCTCTTAAGGGAGCCCCAGACACCCCTGGTTGACTAACAGTTAGGGACTGGCGCAATACTAAGTCATTTTCATCGATGAAAAATGTTATGTCGTTTCATTAAGTGTTTCACCCGCCCACCCCAGAAAAAGTGTTCAGTTTTACATTCCAGAAAAGCTGCAAAGGTGTCCCTCAATCCGTGTGCCCAGTGGTGATTTCCAAAATTTTTAACAAGGGGGGCTCTATGCACAACCACGCCCATAGTTTGGGTGTGGCCCAGCTACAACCACGCCCATATTTCCAAAGATGGAAACGTAATAATTTTGTTTAACACTGATATAGTAAAGTCAACAATAAGAAATGCCTCAATAACCATATAGCAGTGCACAGTTGGTCATAGCACTTTGGAAGCAAGGCCAATAAACTCCGAAAAGCCAAGCCAATGCAAGAGTTTTAGGGGGGCTGAGCCCCCCCAACATGAGCAGAAATTTTAACAAGGGGGGCTCCGCCCCCCTGAGCCCCCCTAGAAATCACCCCTGCGTGTGCCCCCATTTTATAATGGATCTTACGTCCCTGACTGCGTTCAATGACAGAAGCATAAACGTAAGAGGCGGAGGGGTCAGGGGGCTGCAGCCCCCCCCAAGTTGCGCAGAAATCCGTTTCATTAGGGCAAATTCTCTGAAAGAACAATAGGAAATTCGGGTAGAAAGTTAACAGAAAGTGTACAGCCCCCTATATTTGACGTCCTCCTGCGCACATGGGCAGAAGGATGCTTTTGCAAGGAAGCTGAGCTCCTTCTAACCTCTTCTACAGAGCATGAGACTCCAGCATGTTCTTCTGTATGACACAAAGGAAAAAAGCTGCAAAAGTAATCATGGGCGTAGGAGGACATCAAATGTAGAGGGGGGCTATGAACTATCTGCAAACTTTCTGCCCGAATTTCCTATTGTTCTTTCAGAATATTTGCCCAAGCCCGAGTGAAACCGATCTCTGCCCAACTTTGGGGGCTGCAGCCCCCCTCCCCCCGCCTCATACACTTATGAAAGAAGTCAGAAAATTATAGTTATGGTTTAGTAGATACTTTCTCATCTGTGATGTTTTCTTGAGTTTTGAGTGGGCTGATCGCTATGACAACTTGGTAGTGCGATTTTTGCGAACTCTCTTTGAAACGTATAATTTCTGCGATCTCAATAAAGTTTCGATAGGGAAATTGAATTCGCGATTTAACTTGGCAAACGCGAATTATTACTACAACATGGCGACCACAACGAAACATCATTGGACCGGGAAAATGTGATATATGGTTACATTTTAGATGTTCTGTTGGGAACAGTTTATTTCTTGATAGCATTATTTAATCGTTTGTGCGTCATAGGCCTAAAAAGCGAAGTATTCTAAAGCAGCAACGTGTTTTGCAAATTTTTAGAATGAGTGAACTCTTTTAGTGCTGAAGGGTGGCCTAAGTGTTTCAAGACAGTTTGGTTCTAGTTTATTTGTATTGATAAAGACTTCACCAAGGAGCAAGCTTCCTTAAATAAAGAGAATCATGCCTCCAAAAGGACGAAAGAGGAAAGAGTTACCTTTTAAATTAGTCAAGTCTAAAGTGAACGCGAGGACCAACGAAGGTGTGGATGAAGCTGATGATGAAACATCATTTGTCTTTGAGTCAGGCGCTGCAGAAATTTCCTTGACTACAAGTAAGACCTCTGGAATTGAAATCCCTATTGAAGGACATGATGAATCGCAGCAAGAGCGGATTTCATCAGAGGTCAGGCTTTTACCTTCGGCTCGACAGCATGAAGAGAATGCAGAAGGGGAAGAGGCTTCTGCTGTAAATAATGTGAAATCAATCGTAAAACCAAATCGTAAACAGAAAGGTTATGAAAGCGTGGTGAAAGTTAAAGTTTCTCCACTTATTATTCAGCAACAAGAAGATTCACAACCCAAAGAAGAAGTGGTAATTTTTAGAGTACTAAATCTTATGCATTGTTTGAGAAATGTAATGCTAAATATATACCTTGTTGTTGTCTAGCACTAGTACAAGTAAATAGTCTAACACTATCTATAGTAATTATTGCAAGCCTGCAATTTAGGTGGTATAGATGTGTATGTACTCAGTGTACAGTACTGTGTTATTTATGATTAGCAAAATTTCTGTATATTATGCCAGATTTCTTAAGAAAAGGGAGAAAGGTTAAGTCAGTAAAGAGATAAGATCAAGTTTGTTTATGTTAGATTTGAAGGATGATAAGTTGTAGGTTTCAGGGAAAGCAGGGGAAAGCAAGGTGTTCCATAGTTGAGAAGTTCTTGGAATGAAAGAAGATTTGTGAGCTAGAGTTCCTGGATTAGGTAGCATAACTTGGAAAGGGTGAGATTGGGTAGAGCTTCAGGTTGTTTTCACTGGACTAGGAATGATATTCTTGATCTCCGGAGAGCAATGTCCATGGAAATGTCAGTAGAAAATGGTAGTAAACACATGATGTATAGGGAAGTAAGAAAGAGTAGTTATAAATTGCAGGAGAAAGTAAGCTACACATTTATATCATACTTTTACAGTCAGACTTTTCCATTGCTGCTCTTGTTATTCAGTATATTATGAAATTTATTTTTTTAAATTTCACAAAATCAATGGCAATTTCAATACCTTTACTAAATAGTATCCTTATTTTTCTCTCAACCTTATTTGAGTTTTTCTCTGTTTAGTATCCAGCAATTTTTGCTCCTTTAGGCTTTTTTCTAGAGATTTTGGGATGTTAGCATTTAAGTGAAAAACTATGAGATGTACTCACTCCAACCAATTTGTTTGGCATGCCTGCCTCATATTTATTCCATGCAACCAGTGGAGGAGTGAAAGGAAATTTTTTGAGAAAAGCATCCTAAATTTTAGCATCTCAAAAGTAATAATCAGGGTTGCTTTCTCTTTCTATTTGGAATGCTTTTGAAAATTTACATGATTTTAAAATTCCTGGAGGAATTTTTGCTATGGCTCTTCAAAATTGTTGAGTTCCCCTGATATATCTTAATACATTTTTCCATTAGAATATGACTCTAGAGGGGACTAGTTCTACAATTCTGGTGACATCACAACCTGAAGAAGAACTGACAGTAACAAAAAAGGTTGAAGTAAGTACAAGGTTTGTAGTAGCAGGTGCTGTTGTTGGAGAGAGCCACACTGACACTGATGCTCCTGGAAATGGCCAAGCAGAGAATCCAGAACAGGTTAGTTCTGCATTGGGAAGAGAGGAAGAAGATGATGGTAAGGTAGCAGAGGAAAAGGCCATGGTTAGTGAAGATCAAGATGATACTGGTCAATACACCAATGATGAAAGGCAAGCAGATGTACTACCTATTAGAAACTTACAGCCTGGTTTCCCAATCGATCAGAATACTGATGAAAATTTGACTGTAGCTGCTACTGTGCCTGAGGAAGCTATGCCAAATGATGATGAAGGAACAACAAACCAGGGTGGTAGAAGAAACCTTGTTCCAGGTGGTGCTGAGGATGGAATTGAGGGTGATAATTCAGAGTTCACAAAGCCTCCAGACAAGCATGAAGACACATCAGTCAGAGACCTCAATGAAAATGCAGTTGTTGAAGAGGAAACATTGGCTGGCAAAGCTGCAATTAATATGGATGATGACAATGAATTGCCTTGGGCAATGTACAGGAACATTGAGAAAACTGACAGGCCTTCTGATGCGGAAGATGAATTTTCTGAGGATGATGAAGGCACATTTGATGGTAAGTTCAACCAGAGATTTAGTATTTTGTAAATTATGGTGTGATATCATGCAATATGTTGTAGCTGATGTCATGAACTATTGCATAACTTTTACATCACATAATGTACATTATGTTGATATTTTTGTGTGGAATATTTTATATATTTAATTATGGAGAGGGTAGCCTTTCAGTACAAGTACTGCTTTCCAAATGGCCCTCATATACTAGAAAGGAAAATCCACTGACAACTTCATAATTGCAATTTGACACTTAACTTTACAAGAATAATAGAGAAAAATAATAGTTATAGCTAAGCAGTGGCAGATATTTTCTAATTTTTGGGGGGCAAAAGCCTCATGAAAGCTAAGGCATGTGTCATTTAAAAGTAGCACTGAACAGCCTTTACGAACATCAAGTTGATAGGAGACATAGTAGTTGGAAGGCTATAGGCTAATAAAGTATGAATAAGCAGCAAGAGGAAACTGGAAGTCTGGGGGCTTTCCCCCAGGAAAAATTTTTGAGGCCACACCCTCTAAAATGTTGGAAAATGTCATTCTGCAAAGTAAGATATACTTTGTTTCCTCCTTGATCTTTATGCTGAGAATGGAAAGCTGATCTCTTAAACTGTTTCCATTAGTTTTGATGACTTGGGACAACATAGGAAAAGCTATGCCAAAGTTATGCCATCATGCCATTGAGATAATGGTCCTGCCTAAATGCTCTCTGATGCCTGTATGCCAAAGCTTAAAAAGGAATTTCATGCCAGTACACTTGGTTGTATATTGTTCTTTATTGCTTCCCATGAGCTACTACTTGTGAATTATGCATCACATTTGGCAAATCTGAGATTATTGGGGGGGGATGACCACCTTCCCCTGCTCCCCCAGATATCTGTAACTAAGCTACCTTCTTCAAGTAGTTTAAGGTTGCTGCTTTTATTGACTCAGCAGTTAGGCTATTTCATAGCTTTGCTCCTCTATGAGCAAATGCACTTTGGCCACCTATTATTGTCATTATAGGCAGCCTTAAATCTGTTGCTGTATCATTCCATGCCTGGAGGCCCGTGCAATTGTGCATACACAGTTCCACACACTGGCAAAATCCCCAGCAAAAATAAAAAATTGCCAATGCCAACATCACTGTCAACCATGCAATCACACCAAGCCCATAGTCATGGGGTTGCAAATTCTACCCCTGGATAACAGGATGCCAGCTTTTTGCCACCCCTGGGAAATTTTTGCATTTTTTTATATTGTTGCTGTATATTTGAAGATAAGGAGAGATCTCCTGAAATTTTGGTTCAGCTCAACCTTGGTCTTTGTGATATACTAAAATATTCAATCTTTTCCTATACACACATTATCCATTTGATTGTGATATCATAAAGTATGAAATAAGCTCTCAGATATTGTACCATGATATTCCTTCTGTACAATTTTGTCACCCCTGGCACACAGGCCTAACTACAGTCTTGAAGCACACGTGCTATATAGGAATGTCATTGTCGCAACTGCAACACTAGTGACTGTCACCTTTGCTGTCATAACTCTGCTTTATCCTGTTTCATCCTAATTGAAACATTTTTTTGGAACATTAGTTGATATTGACCTCTTTTAAGATCAATTTGACCTTTGAGTGTGAACAGTTTTGAAATTTCTCCTGACTTTTAGTTGCTCCACATCAGTGATGGTTTCTGAAAATTTTTGACAAGGGGGCTATAAGTGCAACATTGTAAAGTGGGTGTCGCTTAGTTGCAATCAAACCCATATTCTTATAGATATAAATATTGTAATTTAGTAATCATATCACACAGTTTATAATTAGAAATATCTTGATAACCATGCAATGGTGTAAAATTCATCACACCAATACAATACACACAAAAGACCAGGCTCATACAAAATTCATGGGGACTGCACCCTTCAAAATGAATAACAATTTTAGCAATGGGAGTTCTGCTCCTGAGCCTCCAGAAATCACCATTGCCCCATACCTACTATACGGTGTGCTTTTCAAGTCTTAGCCAAATTTTTCCATAGCTGTTTGCTCATACCAAAGAACTTTTTTTCAATTCTAGGCCCACCTGGCACTAGCAACATTCCTGAGCTATATGAATACCTTGGCTCTCTTGATAATGGAGACACAGAACTTGAGTCTAAAGGAATCCCACCTTCTCTGTATGACAATGACCAACATAGAAACACACAGCAGAATGTTGAAGATACAAAGCTGGCAATGGCAGAAGAAGAAATTGGATGGTACTTACAAGAATTTGAAAAATATGTTGAAGAGGAAGTACTTATGATTGGTAATATCAGCCTCTCTGAAGTGCAGGTAAGCTACGGTTATGATTACCACACTTCTTCTCCTTCATTCCTTCCTTCCACTCTCAGTTATAGCTTTAAATACATCCTTAAGTATTGTAGGATTGATAAATTTATTCGCAGAATTTCGAGTTCATCAAACTAGAAACTCGTCTCATTGCTCCAGATGTTTCACGATGTCGGATAGACAATTTGAAAACTTCAAAAAGAATCAAAATAATGCGAGAAATTTATACTGATGATATATGATGGTGGTGGTGGTGATGATGATGATGATGATAATGATGATGATGATGAT
This sequence comes from Cassiopea andromeda, assembly GCA_018155075.1. Taxonomy (NCBI): domain Eukaryota; kingdom Metazoa; phylum Cnidaria; class Scyphozoa; order Rhizostomeae; family Cassiopeidae; genus Cassiopea; species Cassiopea andromeda. The sequence goes on from WIPJ01001784.1 coordinate 14,727, forward strand.
GATGATGGTGAAGGTGATGATGATGATTATGATGATGATGACGACGTTACACCTTTGTAAGATATAGTATTCATGCTTGGACTGGCCATAGGCCCATATTTTTTGTTATTGATGCATCTGGAGTAGCGCTGCATATTAGGCAAATGGAGGAGTGTATACTATACTAGGAATTGTAGAAACTGATCCCAATTTGTGCTGAATACTCTTGCCAGTTCGATGAGATGAGAGCAAGACAGAGACCGACTGAAAACCACAACTCTTTAATTTCACACTCATAATAATTCACTCATATTTTTACTCTACTCTACGGACCTTTCTTGAACAACTACTGATAAAATAATAATAACATGTACTTATATCGTTACAAGAAATGACAAAATTTGTCTAATCAATTGTAAATGTGAAAAACAGGATATAGATAACCACGAAACTAATACCACAGAATAGCTGTGCTATTTACCCTTATTCATAACACCATAAAATCATAGTCCACAAACGATTTATCACAACTTGTATCAGTAATCTTTACGTAAATATGGTTAAATACAATAGAAAGAAAATAGTTCAACGAATGGAGAGATTACTTGACGCATAAGTCTAAAATGAATGAAAATAACTTAGTATGACTACATAACCACGTTTACATGCTTTGTACCGAGCATGCGTATTCCCAACACAATTCTCACTATGTTGAGATGGAAGACTGAAATTGAAAGCAGCTGAACTAAAAGTGCCACTTGGAGAGGATATGTATCCTGAAACAATGGCATCATGTTGTAGGAAAGCCAGTTCATCTTCTAGCTGTCTTTAGCCCACTTTACACGACACATTTCAAACACTAGTCACTTTAAACCAGTTTAAATTCTGTGCGCTTTACACGGCAAATTACTTTTCACCGTAAAGTGGATTTGGGGGTATCCTGGGTCGAGATTATCTACGCGCATGCCTGTCAGATATGCCTTGGTTGTGTACTGTCATTGATTGTGTCATTGACAGTAGAAAGAAGTGCTTGGACAAGGAGAAGAAGTGAAAACTAGTGGTTGCTGGTAGCTTTACCGCAGTGATGGCGCAGGAAAAAATGTTGGAGGGGGCGTGCTGTTTAAGTGCCGACAGTAAGCGGCGTCAAAGAATTTTAATGGACAAAAACCTACCATATTAGCTAAAAAAACTGACAAAAAGGTAATAGATATTATCAAAGTGCCCGCGGGGGTGCTCAGTAAAATCCTGGGGGGCTACAGCCATACCCGCGTTACAGATGAAGATTGGCTACACGTTTGGCAAGAAGAAGACAACATTTTAATTTACTTGTTAAATTTCAACCTTTATCTCCAGAGATAAGATTCAAATATCATGAAGGATATTGTTGTTTACTTGTTGTGGAGTATCGAGTCGAAACGAGTAGCAATCATTAGAATTTGGCGCCCTTCTTTTATGACGCACTCATATTGAATCAATCAAGTTCAGGCTCAACCCAAATTCAATTTATACGACACCTAACCCAAGTTCAACCCACCTCTTGAACAGGAATTTCTTAGTCTGGGTTTAATTTGGGCAGGCTCACTTTAAGCGACAAAATTTAACCTGCGTTAACTCGCGTTAACCTGCGTTTAAAGTATGTCGTTTAAAGCGGGCTTTTATATCTCGGATACTGCTACTCGATTCCCATTAGACACTGAATATAGAATGAGCATGAACACCGTCAAAATTCGATTCTCAAGTGACCATTACAGCCCCAGCAAAGAGACATATCGAATCCCAACTGGCCATTTGCATAGTAGGCAATTTGTATAACCATAATGCTCTTTTTGTTTTACTGCTATGAAGCCTGCTATATAGAAATATGTGTTCGCTTCCTGATTTTAATTCTGACTCAATGATTGTCAATTTGATCTATTGATTTGATGGAGGTGATCGATCATAAATTTAGTCTACTTAAAAACTTTAAACATCTATAAACATTAATTATCCTCAATACCTTCTTTTCATGATGAATCGAGAACAGCTTGAATCATTGGTAGCGTTAGTCCATGAAATCAGCGAGACTTCTCTTGATTTAGGTTTCATCCGCATCACTGAGTTCCGTACTTTCTCTTTTAGGAAGAGGAACGGCACATTCGTGACGAGCACACTGCATATCAGAAGGTCCAAGCACAGATACAGAAGGACAAGCACCGTGAGCTTGCAGCTGCGATGGAGAAAGCCAAGAAGCACGTTTTGGAAGTGTTCAGAGAGAAATATGGCAAAGTCAAGAACAAAGAGGTGCAGTACACACTCTTAAGTCCCAAATAAGTGCCCCCTGCTCTTATTAAGGCCGCTTATTAAATTTTCAATTTTTCTAAGAGAAACCTACAAAAAGTTCATACTTTCGTTGAGTTACCCAAATAATGAATGAGATATGTGGCAAGATTCCGAAAGCGTTTGCTTGCAGTGATTTTAATCGGGACGTTTTGTATTTGTGGTGGTTGTTGCACAGATAGCCCAAGCTTCCAATCCCCTCCGCTTGTTTCATCTTTAAGAATTTTCCAGCCCCCCTGCTTCTTAAGACCCCCCGCTTATTCGGGACCTAAGAGTACTGGCCTATTTAATTCTAGTTTCCATTCTTTACACCAGAATAGCGAAATAAAATCCTAGGACATTACGTGGCATATTCTATCCTGGCTTCTGCCATTGGGAGTCACCACATCAGATCAATTTTTTCCCGGTTTTTCTTAGCTCACACCATATTTATCGTTTTAACCTGATCATAGTTATTCCATTTTATCGTTTACACGTTTTTTTTATAAGAAAACCATATTTCTGCCTGAGCCTCAATTTTCTTAACTTTTCCCGAAATTGAGCCTGAGATTTTCTTAAATTTTTCCTAACTTTTACTGAAATAAACTGGCCAAAATGGTTTGCAATTTTGTTATTAATATTTTATACTTGAATTTGAATTCCATCTTTGAGATTTTGAATGCAGTAACAACGAAATATGGATTTTTGGGCAATAAAAACACTAAATTGTAGAAATTGAGCCTCGTGATTTTCTTACGAATTTCTTAAGATTTTTACTATTGGAGCCTCATTTTCTTATAAACTTTTTCTTATAAAGAAACGTGTATTTGAAAGCATCCTAATTGGTGAGGACAACACAGTAGACCAAGCTCAGTAGCATGACTTTTGTATGGAGTTAATACTTTAAGAATTGTTGTTGTAGTTGTTGTTGTTGTTTCCTTTGTTTTGAGTAGGATGTTATACCTAGCTTTTCCAGCTAATTTAGGCCTACTATGCATGCCGCATCCAGGCATGGGACCCCTTGTTTAACGTCCCTTCCGAAGGACGGCGGAGTGAGCTGTTTTGGTCCTTCATCTGGAAGGTCGCCCATCCAGTGTCTGACCGTACACAGCCATGCTTAACTACAGTTAAGCTAAAGGAACTGGCTGGGCCGCTTGACAACTCATCTCATAATATCTGAGATTCGTTGATTTGATAAGATGTACTAGCATGTTAAGTTTTGCGAAAATTGCTTTTAAATGACCGATACATTTTTATTTAATTGTATACATAAAATACTGTATTTCTCCGCCTATAAGCCCAGGGCTTATCTGAGTTCGTAAGGCTTTTTTGGTGGGCCTATCTGCCGGGGGGTTTATCCGCAGGGGGGCTTATACGATTTGTAAAATAAGGTCAGTGACAATAGATCTAAAATTGTCAATTTACTACCTATGATCGCTACCTCCACTGCCAATACTCACACAGCCATTACTTTCAGTCTCAAAAATACAGGTGGAGACATTAAGATACCTTGTACCTAAAGGTAGTCACGTATACTTTCGTACGTAGAGGAGTGCCTGTTAGAGAGGACACTTATCTTGGGCCATCGGCATGTGAGGTATGGTGGCCAGTTCCTTTCCTCGCCGCCGTTATCTCCCCAGTGTTGCCACCAGGTACCCATTTGCTGCTAGGTGAACAGTAAGCTAGCGTTCAGTCAGGGCATCGAGTCGGCTCGAACCGTAGACCTTCCGCATGGTAGGCATGCACTTTAACCATTATGCTACCTCGCTCATACCTTGTACCTACATTCTCTATGTATTAGTCGTGTGTCTACTCTTTGTTTCCATCTCAGAAGTTCTCCTACAGGGCTTATCTGCAGGGTGGGCTTATACGCGGATTAAAGCATGTGTTAGGGAAATGGTGGGCTTTTCTACGGGGAGAGGTTATACGTGGGTGGGCTTATAGGCGGAGAAATACGGTAGTTTGCAATCAAATCATGATAAGATAGATATGAAACTTTATGCTGCATTTTCTTCTTGGAAAGACTATCGCTGTCTTGCTTTTGAACTTATTTTTTCAATAACTTCATTGACTGCTTGAAGTGGCCTAGTAGTATCATGTACACCTGGTTTGTAGATGCACTACTGTAATTGCAGAGTTTTGTGACGAACGATTCACGGGGATGACTGGGCTTCGTCCTATTCCAACTTTGAGACAAGAAAAAGACTCTAATACATGATTCTGTATTCTGTTTCAGGCTGCCTTAATGAGAAGAGACCGCCGTATTCAAGGCCAAATCTCAAAAGCTTTCAGACGATCAGAAAATCAGCTGCTGAAAGCGCTACGTAAAAGGAAAGCTGAAGTAATGGTGAGTACCAAGCTCAGGCTTTATTCTATATTTGTGTATTGGTACTGGGTAATGTGAAGTGGTTTACATGCGTGCGTGCTTGCGTGTGCGTGTGTGTGCATGTATTTATGTACAGATACATTGCTTGAGACTGACAATGATCCAAACTCTAGACTCTTTGTAGAGAGTGGCTTAGCTTTTCTTTGATAAGGACTGTTCAAGTTTGAAATTTTAACGAGATTCATATGATAGCATGGGCCTACGTGTGAATTTTAAGTTTTGTTATGGAATTTGAGGTGCCCCCTCTTTGGAGGAGGAGTTGCGTAACGGATGAATGATTCATTTATTTATCTAATTATTAATTTGTATCTATTTTTTTCTATTGTCTTGTTTAATGGCAACGGGGTTGCTATGTAATTCCCTGTGGTGTCGTTTTGTATATTTCTGCATTTAAATATTTATATGAACAAAAAAGCATTTGACGCTCAGACATGGTGTCTGACTGTATCATAAAACTTTGTTTAAGCTGCAGGCCTGATGAATGAGAATGCCACTAGTGTTTGCGATTTAATAATGGTGGTTTAAGTTGGATTGTTTCGGCCTTTACGTAATCTAATCGATTCCGATGCAGCCTTTATGTAATCTAATCGAATACGACCAGATCACGTTGATTTGATCCAGTCTGATCTGATTGGTGTAATCTAACTAAGCTGATCTGATTTGACATTGCTCAATCTGATCTAATTTGATCAGATTGGTTTTAATCTGATTGAACTGCTCTGATTTTATTTTGGTTAATCTCATCTAATTGGATCTGATTGGTATAATCTGACTGAACTGATTTGATTTTGCTTAATCAGATCTATTTGGATCTAGTTAGTGTAATCTGACTGAACTGATTTGATTTTGCGTAATCAGATCTATTTGGATCTGGTTAGGGTAATCTGACTGAACTGATTTGATTTTGCGTAATCTGATCTAATTTGATCTAATCAGATCTAATCTTATCTAATCTTCTCTTATTTGGTTTTATCTACTTTGATCTAAAACAGTGGCTCTTAACCTTGCTGGAGGTACTGAAGCCCACAAGTTTGATACAGTTGAGCTTCACTTCCCTTCACAATTAAAAAATGAAATGTGCTTTTTTCTTCAAATTCAAAACATATGTACAAAACTATATACTGTATTAGCGCACAAGCTTGCCAAGCAGAGCATGACGTCAAGAATCATACGAGTGGGGTGAACCACACCGCCGAAGCCCTGAAGCTGACTGACCCCTCCTCTGGTGTTCGATCAAACCCAGGTTGAGCTCCACTGAATTTAATATGATCAAGGTCTGATTAGATATTATCTGATTCTAGTTTGATTTCATCCAAATTGATTTCATCTCTTTTAAGCGACCACATGTGATGATATTCTTATTGTTTTCCCGTGTTTTCTCCCTGATGTGAATTTTCCAATTCTTGATTAAAGGCCATGTACGGTGATCTAGTTTTTGCGGACCAAGAATTTGGTGGTGGCAGAGGTAAAAGATGGAAAGTCGATTGGGACAAAACCCATCAACCAATACAGATCAAGTTGAAATGTTTGAGAAGTGTTAGAGATAAATTACCACGTATGTCGTTTATGACTCCGCTTTTTATTGTATTTGCTGTGCCCTTTTATCTGCTTGCTGACAACTTAGACCCATAACAGTAGAATAGAAGCTCCTCCCTAGCCTTGGCCTTTATCTAGCTATTTATCTGTATGTATGTATGTTTATATGTATCTATGTGCATATCCATGTGTGTATATTTGTATGTATGTAGGTATGTATGTATGAAGGGCGAGGTGGCATATAACGGTTAGAGCGCATGACTCTTGTACGGAAGGTCTACGGCTCGAGCTCGAATCTAGGATCTGACTGAATGCTCGCTCACTGCTCACCCAGCAGCGAATGGGTAACTGGTGGCAACAGTGGGGAGATAGAGGCAGTGAGGAATTGAACTGGCCACCCTACCTAACATGCCGGCATGCACTCTAGCCACTATGCTACCTCGCTCGCAATGGGTATATCAGAGCTTTAAATATTAGGTAGCTACCGGTGATTTATCGCCGGCTACTTCTACCTGAACAGCCATCTACTTTTACTTAAAATAATATAGGAAAGTACACATAAGGAGTGGCTCTCCATGGGCCACAGCCGCTTACTACTCAATATCAGCCGCTTACTCTGAATATTATTGAAAGATCTGCTATACATGTAATATGTAGTATGCATTAAATGTAAGGTTTTATTTGGCGGTAATATTCCTACCACATCATACTGTAACGTTCTCATTTCCTTGCAGTCGGTGAATACGTTCTTATGGTGTCACTTTACAGTCGTCTTGGCGGCCACGTCATGAAATGGTCAAATCTAAGAGGCCAGCAATGGGGAGCTGCTACTCTACCTTTGTGGCATGATGGGGAATTTTACAACACAGAGTTAAAGGTTATTTTATGAGTTCATTTGATAGAAGAGCGGTGTCGAATAGAAATATGTTACTGTTAGTGTCATTGAATTTTGCCATGGCGGAAAAATATTACCAATTTGCCTTTCCACTGAACATTGGTCGCAAGAATTCGTGTACCGTAAATCCTCAAATTTGCCCCCCACCTCGAAAGAGCCCTCCTCAAATAAGCCCTCGCCCTAGAGGTACAAATTGTCAATAAGCCCCCTTCGAATAACCCCCAACCCAAACATATGACAGTGCCTATTTGAGACTCAGTTAGTACATTATAGAGCTACGAAAGAAAAATCAGTCATTAATTCACGAAAATTTCCCTTTCAGTTAAAAACCATCCTATTGCTTGTGTATGTATCATCGAAGAAATAGCTTATTAGTAGAAAGATTTCAACTGGAATATGACCAACTACCAG
>WIPJ01001784.1:29554-49024 GCA_018155075.1 Cassiopea andromeda
AGTCAAATTGTATTTGGCTGGATTGAGTCAAATTGTATTTGGCTGGATTGAGTCAAATTACATTTGGCTGGATTGAGTCAGATTGTATTTGGCTGTATTGAGTCAGATTGTATTTGGCTGTATTGAGTCAGATTGTATTTGGCTGGATTGAGTCAGATTGTATTTAGTTGGATTGTATGGAATTGTCGAATAACATGGAATTGTCTAATAATTCGATGTAAACAAGGAAAGCTAAATGGTATCTCTTTTTGTCGTCGTACTTATATTAAAATTTTTAAATGATCTGACCATAGAATCGTTAATTGTTTGTCTTAAAAACGGCTTCGTCAATTAAATGGTTTTGTCTAACAACAATGGATGTGTAGATATTAGTATTTCATGATAACTAGCAGCTTTGGCCTATAACTCTAGATATTGTCTCTAATTTGCCCTTCATTTATTTTCGATCTGGTTCTAGTCCTTAAAGCCTGCACTACATGACTGATTTGTTAAAATCATATCTTTGGTTCCCTGTGAATACATTTGCCCCCTTGTTAATTCTTGTTCAGGCATCCTTGTTGATCAGCCTCTTTGTTTCTTCATTGCAGATATAAAACACCACTCATACGGGGTGTGATTGACCAATCAATTACAATGTTTCAGACAATGGAAGAAATGATTGCTCATGATCTAGAGTACTGGCTGTGTAATATGTATTTTGAGATCATCAAACTTCCAAGGTATGTTAGTTAGCATATCTCCTGCTTAGCCACAAGAGTAAATAGTGTAGCGGTCGTTAGTTCGAGACACCCTGGAGCCTTGGATTTTTCTTTCTCACTATTAACCCAACAGCGGCCTAGTGGAAGTAATGGAAGTGAGAAAAGGAGCTGGCCACGCTACCTACTCTAGTGTCTCTAATAGAAGGGGGGAGACAATAGAAGGAGGTGCTCATATTGGCCAATTTTTAGTAAAAGGGGGGTACGAATAGAAGGGGTGTTCGTGTCAGCTAGTTTTCAATAATAAGAGGGTGCTAATAGAAGGGGATATGCATGTCGGCAGCTTTTCAATAGAAAAGGGGTGCTAAGAGAAGGTGGCCCATGCTGGTAAATTGTTCTATTAATAGATGATTTAATTTTCTGCGTGTTCTGATCATGATTGAATTGTAAAATGTAATAGGGGGTGTTAATAAGCAAGGGGGGAAGAAATTCTCTTGAAATTAATAGACGGGGGCCCGTCTATTAGAGCCACTAGAGTAACATGCCAATGATCACTCCAGATCATAAGCATACTGGTCCACTAGCCACCAGACTGAGTTCACCAGCTTTGGAAAGCTTGAGAACTGCATAAATTTTTTTGCAACCATCGTAATGTAGCACCTAACTAGTGACTGGGCCGCCATGCTTCTGGCGTTTCATTTCCATCCAAGTTGCTTTTTCCTGATTTAACGATGGGGGTTATATGTGGCATACAAAGCGGAGCTTTTTTAGGAACTTACTGCCATTTGTCTCTTCAGATACCTCATGGGACAGAAAGAATACGAGGTCGAGCTTCAGTTTACATCCGGAATGGTTAGTTACCCAATTAGAACGAAAACTGGAGAGGATTTCGTTGATGGTGAGCAACCTGTATATGGTTCAACAACAGATTTTGGCTCCATTGCAGCAAGCAGAGTTTCTATGCCTAACTCCAGAGCCAACAGCTTTTTCAGTGTTAGAAGTGGCGCAACTGGAACCAAGGCAGGCGGAGGACCTATAAAGTTGACGGTTGATCCACCAAAGAGAAAGGTTAGTTTTCGGAATATTTTCGAGCAAGTAGTTGAGTAATTATGACAATGATTAGTCGACTTAGGTGTCTTCGTGTGAGCAGGATTCAGAAGGTAAACGAAGAATTCGAAAAACACTTTGCAAACTCAGCATAATCAATCGAACTCTACAATTATACTTGATAGGAATATGCATGTCATCTCCCAAGTGTCCTGGACACGAGTTTGTAGTAGCGAAAGTAAAACATTATGAATCGAGTTCATTTGTAAAACTGAAGTTCTCTGTAGTGCTACTGTGATTTCATTTGGTTTTATTTAAAATTATTTATACAGGGTAGAAGTTACAAAAAGAATTGATTTACAAACCTGCCCTGTCTTACACTAATTACACGAAAAAAGCTAATTACATCAGAAATGAAAAGAAAACAGAGTAAATTAACCTGGATAGGTAGTATGAAACGGAAAATCAAAGTAGCTATTATAACTTTTCTTCATGTTTTCAATCTTGCTTTAAAAGCCGAGAACGATTTACTTTCCTTTGTTTCATTTGAAATGTTGTTCCAAATGAATACTCGCCCTTTAGGCAAAGCATTTTGCCTCGAGGATGTCCTTAACAGGGGAATATGAAGATCTGTTTTTGAGTTACGTAGCTCTCTATTTTTTATGTCAGACAGCCTATGAAATAATTCTTGTAGATATTTAGGTGCTTCATTATGAAGAGCCTTCTAGATGATATTTACGGTTTCTGTATCAATCAGTTGCTTAATTTGACGTATCTTGCATTGAATTTAAGATATCAAGGCCTGGCTCATCCATATCTATGTCGATGAAGCTGCAAAAGGCTGCAGACATATCAACTGAGTTGAAACAACGCAGAACATCCAACACATCAGTTAGTCTGCAGCCCGCAGATGACCCTCCCTCTCGCAAATTATCAGCTACTGGATCGCGGAGATCCTATGGCGGTCGCAGTATGGCTTTAACTGATGATTCTGATTCTGCAAGTGGCACTGATTATGATGACGATGACGTCTGCATTGTGAAGAAAGATCTTGGATTCCGAAGAGTCAAAGGGCATGATGGGATGTACTTCAAGGTAAATGTGCTTCCCTCTCCTGTTTTCTTCAATATTTAGATATAATATAATATAATACAATAAAATATAATGTAATATATAATACAGTGTCATATAATATAATATAATAAAGTATAATATAATATAATATAATTTAAATAATATAATATAATATAATATAATATAATATAATATAATATAATATAATATAATATAATATGATATGATGGTATAGCGTCGGCACAGACAGCACTGAAGTCTTTCAGGGAAGTAAAAGTAAAGGTTCAGGTAGTCCCGTATACGTCCTACGTAGGGGAGTGCCTGTTAGAGAGGATGCTTATGCTGGGCATGTGAGGTAGGGTGGCCAGTTCCTTTCCTCGCCGCCTTTATCTCCCTAGTGTTACCACCAGGTACCCATTTGCTGCTGGGTGAACAGTGAGCGAGCGTTCATCCTGGGCATAGAGTCGGGCTCAAGCCGTAGACTTTCTGCATGGGAGGCATGCGCTCTAACCACTATGCTACCTCGCTCATTTCAGGGAAGTAGAGCTTTTTATATGAGTAGGGAGTATCTACCATAATTGCTGCTCTCTGACACGTATAGTTTCCATCCCATATAAATTCGTGTTTGCTTTGGGTTGTAAGAGTTCATTATAATGCTCAATAGTGATGGCATCATAAAAGTTTATTTTTAGAATTTTCCAATTTTGACAATATGGAGTGAAAGCGCCCCTCAAAATAGGCATGTGTTGACAATTGTAAGCGAATATTGTCAAAATGGGCTGAAATACGACCACTTGAAGGCAGGAAAATAGCCGTACAAACCACTGTATTTTTCTCCTGGTTGTAAACGTTTAGAACCAGACTCAAAATACAGTGATTTGATAGGAACCGTATCAGTGTTCAGTTGCCTATATCTCGATCAATATTTTAAAAACCGCGCTGAAATTTGTCAAAAGTAGGCAATTCAAAGTGCTTTTTCGCAATTTAGGGTCAAAATCAAAACAATTTAAAAATAGAACTTTGTTTACATCACACTAATTAATCTTGCTATATCTGAGACTATAGTGGTGGTTACAGAGTGGGGAAACGTCTTTCATGAATTCATGATTTTGACAATTTTTAGTTTCAAACTGCTGTACTTGAAATTTCATGTCGTCCACAGTATGAGAATTTTCCTTAAAAGTTATCATAGCTGTCTATTTTAATATTCCTGGCCTGTTTTTTATCACAGGTACATCAAAACAATCCTGTTGATGTGTACAATCGAAAACTAATGAACACAATGCCCCAGAAATTCCAAGCATCCGGTGGAAAGAAGAAAAAGAAGCTTACGCATCAAGATGAATTGCGTCAGCATACATACAACGTCAAGTACGTGGCTTGTTTCTATCACCCTCTCTTTCAGTTTTCATTGCGCAAGAGCCTCTTTATAGCAGTGGTGATTTCTAAAAATTTTAGCAAGGGGGCTCTATGCACAACCACGCCCATAGTTAGGGTGTGGCCCAGCTACAACCACGCCCATGTTTTCAAAGATGAAAACATGATAATGTATTTTGATACTGATATAGTATAGTCAACAATAAGAAATGCCTCAATAGCCATATAGCAATGAACAATTGATAATAGCACTTTGGAAGTAAGGCCAATAAACTCTGAAAAGCCAGCTAATGCAAGAGTTTTAGGGGGGCTGAGCCCCCCCAACATGAGCAGAAATTTTAACAAGGGTGCCTCCATCCCCTGAGCCTCCCTAGAAATCACCCCTGCTTTAAAGTAGAAGCCAGTGGAACTTTATGAAGAAATATGTTTTGTGAAGTCATTGTGCTTTGGGGGGGGGAGTGGGGTTTATGTCAGGGAAATATGAGAAATAGCTCTACAAAGCACAGATAGTGGTGTGTTATGATCGGAGGGTATTCAGCTCTGATAGAGAGAGAAGCGAAAAAGAACACGCTTTCTGTATTTTGCTAACTCTCAAGTGAACTCCAACAACACGTACAGCCAGTATACTAATTGAGCAGCAGCAACAGATTTTGAACAGCAACAACACATATGATAATTATAACACATTCCCTCCTCCCCTGACTTAATCGGTTACAAACTTTCCATACCGTAAAGGGAGGCTGGATGTTTTACCTCTAGTGAGTTGGGCGAGATACTGGATGTTGATTTTTACCATTCATATCTTCCTGAGAGGTAGGTCCTCGGAGAGGAAGGTGCTTTGCTGTTGTTGCTGTTCAAATTGTGTTGTTGCTGTTCAGTTAATATACTGGTTGCAAGTGTTGTTGGAGTTCAGTTGCAAGCTAGTAAAAGACAGAAAGGGTGTTCTTCGTTGCCTCTCTATCAGAACTCAATACTCCCGATCTCAACTATTGGTGACAGAGGTGTTTGTTACAGTTTTAGCAACTTCTATCCTTTGTCCTTATGAACTCAGGTATACACCTGCTAAGTATAGATTTTGAACATTGATGATCAACAACTAGCTAGTATTAAAAGATAATCATAACCACTGCACATGTTGTTGCTGTGAAAACTGTAATGCGACGTGATGAAGAAATGTGGGTTCATGGGTCAAGAGCTGCAAAGTTCAAGCGATTTTATCTACGGTCTAAAGAGCATCGTGAGATCATTTTTGTATGGACCAGCATAAGAAGGTCAGCTAGTGCCCACCAATTCAAAATGGGCAGTGTGTTCATTTTTTACAACTAAAAAATAACAAAGGAACTACGAAGCTACAGTAATATTTCATTATGGCACCTGCAGCGAGAAAATACACATGGTCATCGATTCCTCACTGCACATGCCACTTACAATTTCTATTTAATAAAACCAATGTATCCCAGAGTGGAATCCATGTAAGCATCACATCAGATGTGAAGCAGAGAATTATAAATTGGATTTCATTATTTTTACAACATTAACTCACTTGTATTGAAGTAAGACTGCTATTGATTGCTGACGTCAACAACCAGAGCTTCTTTGCTAGTTGTATCTCATTCGTTGGGATCGCTTTTCCTCTTCGATGCCCGTTTGGTTCATTCGGGGTGGCCAGCAAACCCTGGAAACCCTGGAAGACCCTGAAAAACGCTGGATTTTTTTGCCCCTAGAAAAATACCCTGGAATGCCCTGAAATTGCAACCCATCCCTGAAACATTATGTTCTAAAGCAGGTTTCCCTCTTATCAATATTTGGCCTTGCAGTCCTGTTCCATATTGTACTCCTGTAGTGCAGTGGAGGAGGATCTATGAGGTTAATGGGGGAAGAACGACATACCGTGTGTCGTGTGGCAAGAAGCCTCTTTTTCCAACAAGGGAAACGAAATTTCACGTAAAACGCAGATTTGAATGTTGATGGTACAAGCAAAGATTTATACGTGATAATTATTTTTTTCGAAAACATAATCGAAAATCCCCTGCAAAACCCCTTAAATTTTAAGAAAATCCCCTTGAAAACCGTTGACCACCCTGCCATATCCTTGAACATATCTTTTATACACTCAAAAAGCGTTCCTTATTTTGCAGGACATTGTGGACAGAGAAGGGACATCTGCCTCGCAGGGGTCGTGAGAAGCTGCAGTATATTATGCGTATGATGCTTGCTGAACTTGGCCTGTCCCAGTGGAGAAAAGGGCAGTTTTGGATTACGCTTTTCATGTTGCTAATGACATGGTTTATGCGGATGTACCTTCATTATTTTGGTCAGTGGGTGCTACTTAAAGCCCTTTCTGTGCCAATCAACAAGTAAGTATTGATCTAACTCTGAGACATGACATTTATTCTATTGAAACATTCTCTACATTGTACTACCATGTGTGCGGCACAGAAGGTCTGAACATATGACTATTCATGGAAATATATAGAGAATGAAGTATGTTGGTGTCAGGCAGGGTCGCCAAGAGGGGGGCAGGGATCAAATTGCCCAAGGGTCTCAAGGTCCAAGAGGCCTCATAAGAACCAATGCTTCAAGACTAAGGGGGGCCTCATAATGTAAACCAGCAATAATTCTCCATAGTTAATTTCTAGACCCAAAAGTTTTTCTGCTCGTGTCGCTCGCAGTGGACCTCATCCCTTTCTTTTGCCCCGTGGCCTCTGAATTCTCTCGGTCCACATGGTGCCCGGGCTCAGTTTCCTCCCCTTTTATTTTGTTTCATGAAGTCATTATAGGCATTTTTATGTATGTGATTTTTAAATAATCTTCGTTTTTGATGGCCAGTTTGGAATTCCAAGTACAGACTCAAAGTTCTCGAGTCGTGCCTTACGCTCAAAGATGTTTTCCGCAAGAAGTGACTAGTCTTTAGATCTACACTAGTAAAACAGCAGCAAGAAACCCAGCCTTTATTATAAAATACACGTTTTTTTATAAGAAACTACGATCCGCACCTAGTACTAAAAGTTTCTTAATTTGACGTACAACTTTTAGCACCTTATTGTTAAAAGTCGAACGCTTCTGGGTGGATATAAGCGCTCATCGTCACAAAAAATATCCAAGCAGATCCAAATCACAAGCTACAATCTTTTCCAAACAAAAATCGTACAAAGTAACGAATGGAAGTAAATCAATATACTCTTTTTTGGGTAGAATGATGTTGTACAGTTTCTTCATTTTTATTGAACAAAGTACCAGAGTTTCTTAATAATTTTGACCAGCCTCGTACTCGTTTCTTATAAACCAGTTTCAAAAAAAACGTGTTTTCCTAATCGCCTACTTAACTGCGATTGATTTGCTGGTTCAGTAATTCCTTGATAGGCATTGAGTATTGATTTAGAGTGATAAATTGATTATGTTGTTTATCAAATCTATTTCTTGTTAGCTTTTATAACGTGGTTCTCTTCAAGGTTCAACTTCCACCCCCATACTGTTGAATTGAATTACCAAGCAACGCTCCTTCAAGCTCGCCATGAGATTGGTATCGTGATGATGGGCCCTATTACAAACTTCTTGTTCTTCTTGTTATTTGTACCATTGACGATGCTATTTCAAAGATTCTTCCGTTGGTTTCCTGACGTCATAACTCTGTTTATACTCGCGTTTGGCATACAGACGTTCTTCGACCCGCTATGGATCCTTATTGTAGACGTTGCACTAGGGAGGTTTGTTGCGAGCTCGCTTCTGCAGTATCTAATATGTTAGATGTCCTATCATATTTCGCTATTGGTTTTGGTCTTCGGCGTGTCGCTACAATACTTGCCAACAGTCCCTGGGACACTTCAAAAAAATATGAAAAACTATAGCCTTCTCAGCATTTCAATCACTACGCCTTCTACGCACCCCCCTTCCCCTAAACCAATGTTGGTCAGTTCCTGAGACATTTGGCGTTATTGTGCACGAAAAATTTTCCCTTTACTGCATGTACTTCTTTCAAAAACCAACATTGTTTAGGGGGGAGGAGCCGAATGTACCGTCCAGATTAAAAATTTGCAAAGTGTCCCAGGACTCTTGGCGAGTATTGTAGCTTGATTGCAATAGGGTTACAGCCCCCTATTGAGGACTGCTAGCCCTCCCTTTAGGGAAAAAGCAAGCATTTCATGGAAGTTACTATCATTTATATATGCGTATAAATGTCCACAGCCGTCTGAAAATATCGTCATCATTTCGAGAAGCTTAGCGACCCGTTTGGGGAAGTCCATATATGTAGTTATCGAAATAAAAAGCTTGTTTAGTCGATGAAGTGTTCTGTATTAGAGATTTGAAGTCTGAATTAACCAGATTATCAGAATCCATCATTGCCAAATATTTTACATAGATTTTTACACCTAGAACAAGGCTCATACTGAACCTGGAAAACCTGGAAAATAGGCTATTGTTTAGTCCTGATATCATTTTTAGTAACTCCTTCGTGGTTGTACGCAAAGTAGTTGTTTCTATTTGTTGTCAGTAAATATGAACATTATCACTTTGCAAAATGCTATAGCAAGTATATGTACATTATCTGCCTATTCACACCCTTTCCAAGTTACACTACCCAATCCACGAAGTCTATCTCACAAATCATCTTTCATTCCAAGAACTTCTCAACTGTGGAACTCATTGCCACTCACTACTTTCCCTGAATCCTACAATTTGTCATCTTTTAAATCTAACATCAACAAACTTGATCTTAACTCCCTCTCTACTTAAACTTCCCCATATTCTCAGTTTTGCCTTTGTCGGGGCTTTTTTATAGGCCCTATGGCCTATCCCCGACATTACTTACTAAAAAAACAAAAAAATTACCTATCTAATGTGCTTCATCTTCTTTACCTATTTTTGTAAGTATGTGAAATTGAGGTTTGGGAAAAAGTGGGTGTTTTTCTTTATCAGTCAGGGAAAAGTCAGGAAATCTTGATTCGTGCATCGGATATGAACCCTGTAGAATATAAATCGTGCTTAGTCTTTTATTGTAAGAGCTATCTGTTTGACAGTTTCGTAATTCTTTAAAAGTGAGAAACTCTCCTGCTTGCTTTTGTGTGACCATTACCTTTTTATTAGTCATCTTGGATCTTCACGACCTCCCAAAGCTACTACAAACCTGCAGGGCATTGATACTGTCAGGTTTGTTGGCCAAATATTATGGCAGACTCTGCCGAAAGAAATCAAAGAGTCCCAAACATTGGAGATCTTCAAAAGAAATATTAAGGCCATACCTCTTCATTGCAGCTGCAAATTATGGAAAAGTTTTATTGTAAATGTAGGATTTTCACAAGTATTTTGTTATCGTAATTTCTTTATCAAGTCAAAAAAGTCAAAGTCCTTTCTCGCGCCCAATGGCGCATAGGGCGGCGCCTATCTCCGTTTCTATAGCTCTAGGCCACTCGTCTGCGAATGCAGTGAAGGCTACAGCGGGAGGCTGGTCCACTGGTAGCTCCGCGAGTTTAACTTTCCCACTCCATTCTCATATGTCGAGCGCTAGACGAGAAGGCAGTGAGTACCATTTTAAGTCTTTGGTATGACTCGGCCGGGGCTCGAACCCACGACCTACCGATTGTGAGGCAGACGCTCTACCACTGGGCCATCATTTTCGTTATAGTTGGCTTTAATTAGCTTTGTGCTATTATAGTTGCTAACTTTAATTAGATTGTTTTTTATTATTATTATATTTTATTTCTTCATACATAGGCAAATTGATACAGGTGGTAATAAGCCTATTGGAGACGCCTTCAAGCTCTACTGGCATTTCAATCGTAACTACAGCAACAGTGCAATTACGCTATACGTCAGCATTTCTATGACTGTATTCCTGTACATTGTTGCAGCCTTTTCAGTCGGTGCATTGTGGTATATGTTCTTTATTCGATTGCACAACAATGGCCGTATGATGGACGTGTATTGGAGGCTACATGGAACGGAGGAGGAATTCTTTCTTCCCTATGACCTTGAGGTTTCCAATGAAGAGTTGAACTATCTTTGTCATAAGGCTGAGCAATGGCGTGGAGAGGAAGGAGAGCGCAGGAAGGTTGCCGTCTACGACTATGTTTGGGAGCAAGAAGAGGTGCTTGTTTATTTATGATTTTTAATGCGAGAATACTTATCTACTACCATAGTTTTGTATATATTGCTTAGTTGCAAAGGTATTTTTTGAGCTGAAATTTATGAGCAATCGGCTCTTTTGTTAAAAGAAGGACAGCAATTGCTTGCATACATCACAACTCTTTCTTTCGTAAAATCTCTCAATTTTCATGTGTTTAAATGTATTGAGCATCGCTGTTTGTTACATCATTAGTATCCTCTACCATCATAATACTAGATAGTATTCACGATTTTTTTATAAGAAAAAGTATGTAAGAAAATAAGGCTCAAATGGTCGAAATCTTAAGAAAATCTTAAGAAAATCACGAGGATCAACATCCAAAGTTTAATGCTTTTATTGGCCTGAAGTCGATGTTGCATCATTTTTGCATTCAATATGTTAAAAATGGAATTCAAATTCGAGTATACAATTTAATAACGAATGTGTAAAACATTTTAGCCAGTTAATTTCAGAAAAAGTTAAGACAAATTTAAGAAAGTCTCAGGCTCAATTTCGGGAAAAGTTAAGAAAATTGAGGCTCAGTCAAAATGACGGTTTTCTTATAAAAAAAACGTGTAATTGTATAATATATTTGTAATATCACATCATGGTATTGTGCTATAATATATCATATTATGTTATATTATATTATGTTATATTATATTTATTTTGTTACATTGTGTTTATAGAAATTGTATTATATTATTATATTGCGTTTTTTACAACACTTTATATTAGTTTACCTAGTATAGTGTTATGTAGTAATACATGTTTTTGTTGTACTATGTTATATTTTATTGTATTGTCTTGTGTTATATTATATTATACTATATTGCCGTAAAACCCCGAGTATAAACCGTCCTGAATATAAAACCCCCAAATAAATCCCCTTGTAAGCTAGCTCAAATGTCCTTCCGAATATAAGCCCCCCGAATATAAACCCAGGGCTTACATTTGGGATTCTGTGTGTAGTTAGGATGATGAATGACCATGGACAGAGCATATATAGAGCCTCTGTAATTGCTTGAGCCCTTTTCTGAAGTAGTACATATTGAATGTTGTTAGTAGTCTCTCTAATTGGAAACCAAATTGTGAAGTTTTTGGCATACACAAGTCATCTGTCAACCCAGAAGTCCCCCCGAATATAGACCTACCAAAAATGCTTACGAGCCTCTATGAGCCCAGGGCTTATATTCGAGATTTGCGGTACATCATTATATTATAGTATGTTATATTATATTATAGTATATTATATTATATTATAGTATATTATATTATATTATATTATATTATATTATATTATATTATATTATATTATATTATATTTCTTATATTATATTAATTATGTTATATTATACTACCCCATTATACTTTACCTTTTGTATTGTCAGTTCTAACCACAACTAAATAGCTACCATTTACATTAATTTTTCTTCATTTTATTTCATGTTTTCTTTTTACAGTTGATTGATGAGCAGTGGGATAATCCAAGTGCGCACGGCAGGAAAACTGGGGCTAGAGAAGTAACAACACATGTATCAATACATACAATTCACCAAGATGGCCTCATTGAATTGTACCGACAGTTCCTCAGACTACCAGATGGCGCAGTTGTCGAGGTATGTCTAACTGCATGTATTTTCTTTAGAGAACTATGACCGCCTCGTATGCAACGACCAGCCTCTTTTAGTAGATGAAGTTTGCACTCTTTTGTGTAGGCCTAGTTCTAAAGTTGGATAAATGTGTTACACTTAACATTCGCTTGTTGCACTCTATACTACATGAAAAACAGACTACAAGATTGGTCAGGTTTTTGGCACCTTCCTTCCACACATGCTATTTCCTCTAGCAACTGCTACAAATTCATATATGTAAAATTAATTTGTCGGCACGTAACCATGGAAATTTTGCTTTTTATGTTGCGGAAAGACCGCCAGTTTTGTGTTCCGTGGCTGTGATTTGAAGCTCTCTTTCTCGACAGTAAATACGTGTGTTGTTATGTGTAACAGCCTTCTAGAAAGGCATAAAAACACATAAAATTTTATTTGTTTTTATGCTTTTATAGTGGTAGAAAACGGTTTAGCTTACATACAATGAACGTACATTGAACGTATGTTACGTACATTGAAAAGTCCCTATCCAATCTGGTTCACACCAGTGGGATAACACTGATTGAAGCGAGGATTAGTTTGGCTTTTAAATGGACAGTATATAGTTCTTTGCCCAGCACAGATTTTGGGACGGTGTTATAAGTATGTTGAAGTCATTCCCGCCGCTTCAGACGTGTTTTATTGCTTGAAGTTATGCCACACAGCTGCAGTACCTTTCGATAATCCACTGAACTAGTTTTCTAGTTCGTAGAAAAGTCGGCTTCACTCAATGAAGACGCAACAGTTCTCGTGTACTGTATATATATATCTTAGGTCCTGTTACCCTGCTACGAATCAAAAAGTGATTCTTTGCTGTGTAAGCCTGATCCTTTTGCTAAAAGGATCAAAAGTGACACGGCGAACCGTATCAGTTTTGCTACGGATTGCTTAGAAGTAGTGTAGGCAGAAGGCCAATCTGTATCACTTGAGATGTGGATCAAAAAGTGATCCTTTGCACTGTAAACTGGGCCTAAAAGTGCTAATTGTATGAAGGCTGGCTCACGTTTGATCCTATTGCTAGTAGGATCAAAAGTGATAGGGCGAACCGTAGCAGTTTTGCTACGGATTGCTAGGAGTAGTGTAAACGGAAGGCAAGTCTTTACCACTTATGATACGGATCAACAAGTAATCCGTAGCAGTGTATGCAAGCCTTGGTGTATAAAGGTTTACACAGCTGCATAGCCCCATCCGCTTCTTAGTTTTGGTTGTCTAAGTTTGTTCGACGTATGAGCTCATTTCAAGCTGACTTGTTCTTACTCGACCAATTTCTTTTTTAAGGTTTTCGGTGAAATGAACATGCCTGGGATAGACGAGGGAGTCAAGGAAGCACTACTTCAAAAAACTGGCTTCAAAGGAGTGTCAAACACAGTCAAACGAAACAGGTCGCTGAGTGTTTCGTCGTTTGGAAGAAATACAAGGCGAAGAAGCTCCGCGAAACCTATGACATCTAACAGACTTGACGTGCCAGTTTAGGTTTATTTATATTGTACAGATCTGCCTAAACTCTAACGTATTTCACTAAGTTACACTTAACGTGTATTTTTATAGACACGAGAAGTGCAGAATGCTAAGGGGCTAGAAGCGGGTTTTGCCGGAGCCTACTCCGGTGCTAAAGGTGCTAAACTCCACAATTCTTCCCCGAAATTGTAGGTAGCTCTTTTGCGTATAGATTAAAGCTGGCATTGCGATTACCGCACTTCGGTTTATTCTGGGAGCATTTACCAGCCTTCGGTTAAATTCTTTTGCCACACTCCCCATTCAGCAAACTTCGGCGCACCACTGGTCAAAAGGCTCTTTATACTCAAAAATCAATCATTCTACAGGGGCGTCGAAGCGACTTTCAAAGTGGAGGGGCGTGGTCATTAAATTCGGGGATAATCTTGGAATTCTTCCTATCTGCGTTGGCTATGGCATCATTTTCAAAGCTTTTGGAATATGAACGAATGGAAAATTATTTTAAATTATGGCACCTTCTTCCGAAAAATATGTAGAATAACGAAAAATGCAATTTGTTGCAAAAAAGTGGGGGCAGTGCCTCACAGCCCCTCGGTTTCGTCGCCCCTGTGTTAGTCTATCCAGAACTTTTTCTGACTTGAATGCATCTTCATTTTGGAGACTAGGAGATGAATCTTATTAATTTATTTAGACTGATAGTTTAGACAAGAAATTTATTTAGGCTGATAGTTGAAAACGTTAACACATAGCCGAGACTTGATATTTGCTCACCAAGGTTCAGTTAGGTCATAAGCATGCTAATTTATTTTTTGAGTGAAAGACAGATTATAGTGTTCCCAACGTTTCGATTAAGCAGTCAATATTGTATTCTTTAAGTTGACTCTAAGTTTATCCTTGGCTTGTTTTTGCTGAAGTATTCTGTAGAAGGTTCTGAGTAGTTCTACTTTTTATTTGTTCTCAGCCTACATTACTTAAAGTTGTTGATACTTTAAGAGCCGAAATTCCCGCTCTTTTTGTTTCTCTTCTCAGAAGATTCAATTTATTCCAGCACCTATACTAGAACGGTTTGGAATCTGCAATTTTTACGGGGTTTTCCACAGATGAAACTGTTAGTATTTCATCTCTGACTGGAAGAAAGTAATCACGAGTCAAGCTAATTGCTCAATCGCCTTTGGTCACAAATTTGAGATATATACTAGAGTCCTGTCGATGTTAGCGGTTGATAAATAGTGATATTGTTGAAGCAAAATGTAGATAATTTGCAACTTAGTTTTAGATAAGCCTCTGATATGATTTAACCAATGCCCTTCACATTTTACAACCAATTACTTATGAATATGTTTCGTGAAGAAATTACTTGTTAAGAACTTTGTACATTTGTAAAGTTTTCTTGCTCAGGAAGCATATAGTTGAAGGTTTTTGTTTATTTGCGTCTCTTCAGTCGACTGTGGTGATGGGGCTTGGAAGTTGCATCCTACAAGGTTCATACCCAATACGTCAATCAAAATTCCCTGACTATCCCCTGACTGATAGTCGAAACCACCAACTTTCTCCCTGACCCCCACTTCACATATTTACAAAAGTAGGATCAGAAAATGGAGCCTAGTAGATAGGTAATGTACAATACTTGCCAAAAGTCCCAGGGACACTTTCAAAAAATTATGAAAAACTATAGCCTTCTCAGCATTTCAACCATCACGCCTTGATTTATCTCCCTTCCCTCTAAAACAATGTTGGTCTGTTCTTGAGACACTTGGCGTTATTGTACACGAAAAATTTTTCCGTTACCGTATGTACTTCTCCCAATAACCAACATTTTTTAGGGGGTGGAGGGGGACGAATGCTCCGTCCAGATTAAAAATATACAAAGTGTCCCAGGACTATTGGCAAGTATTGTACATATTCTTGATATGGCATTATGCATAGTGATGAAGTTCACATTACCTGATGACAAATGGAGCAACCACTTTGCAAACAAAACATGCAAAGAGTTGATGATATTATATGTGGACTAAATAATTTATTTTCCCTAACTTTTCCCTGACTTGGATAAAATATTATAGAAAATCCCCTTACTATTTCAGGTTTTCTCTGACTTCATAAAAATGTCTTATTTTCCAGGTTCAGTATGAACCCTGCCCTATTGTGGTGTTCCAACAATAAAGTCACCCCCGCATTATCTCCAAAAGGCTAGTACGATCAACGTTTGCTGCAGTCTTTCACCGCAACACAAGTTTGCATGCAACACAATGCAATTATTCGCCTCCCCATCGCAACGTAAGTCACATAAGCATGACATGCTAGAAAATATATCCCGTTGAGAAAGTTGAGCGCCTTTGTCTGCTTTTGCAACCGTTCAATCCCTTGGTGGTGGAAGTTTCAAGGCAGGCCACTCTATAGGGATACGGAAGCCTATTGTTAGGAAAAAAGGAGCTTTTCTTATATTCCCAAAAGGGAGGGTACAATGTAATGCAATTGCTTTAGTTCCATTTCGTGCCATTAAAAGAAAAGGCATGTGGAGTACCTGCAGAAAGAGCAACTGGATTTAAGCTGGAGCGGCAGAATGCTCGTAATGTCTCCCAATATCAGGTACTTTACCTCGTTTTCTTATGGTATCTCTTCTGTTAAAGCAGTGAACTTCATTATGTGTTTTTTAAGATTGCTGCTTTCAAAGCACTTTGAGAAAAACAGTTATTTCATAGGTTTAACAGGAAGAAGCGCTTCCATTTAATTCCTAAACAGTAGCTTCGAGTTCCATTTGGCTTATGAGGACTGCTATGGACAATGAAAAAGGCCAACAATGATGCTTGCTTTCATAGAAATCAAGGAGCATTACCAGAATTTAGAGTTATTTGAAGTTTGGAATGTGCTACGTGTATGCGCAAATGAAGGAAACTTTCTGCCAACATTAGCACGGTCGTCAAGATGCCGTTGTGCTCCTCAGAATCTGGTTCACTACAATTATAGAAGAGAAAATGAAGAAAGGTACGATTGTTGTGGATCTTCATGTATCATCAACACGTTAGCAACTTTCATATGAAAACTTACATATTTACAATATCTACATAAAAACTAGGAAGACAACCTCAAGCCTGCCTTTTAATGCTAATAGGCAATCACAGTAAATTACAATCCGTTGAAAATAGGTGTTAAATTAGCCACAAAAATTTACTAGGGGTCATATCTGGTAAGAACTCTTTCAATGTAAATACCACCAACTAAGCCAACTTATGCGAACATTGACAAGAATCTTCTACCTGAGAAAGACTTTTCAAAGTTTACACTGATGAAGTCAATTTAATTCAAAAGCCATTCAACAACATTCTAAATTGGCAAAAATATCTTACATGTCATCTATAACAAGAAGGGAGTCAAACATGGGTTTTATTGGACGTAAAGAACTGGCTTTGGTACTTAGCTTTTGAATTGGTAGGTAGGCTTACATTCCACCCCAGACTTCTTCATTGCAGTATAATGAAGCTGTATGCAACTGTTACAGCTTTCCTTCGCAGTAAGATTAAGGCATTGGGAAGGAGGAAAGAACGGGTAGCCCCAATTGCATAGCAAATTTTATCGCAAATAATAGCTATAATGTTAAACGACTAATGTTGGTCAAGCGTTTATTTCCTTAAAAATTTCTCTCTTCAAGGAAAAATTTTACCCCTTACCCACCAACCTCACTAGGTTACAGATGCTCTTCAAAGTCATAGAAATCTTTTTGTTCATTTTCTCTTGGGTGATGGGGAGGATTTTAGCCACAAAATAACAGTGAATAAACTGCCATTGATATGTGTGGCCAGTAAAGACAGAAAAACTAAATTTACTAAATGGAAAATTCAGGGAAATATCTTCCCCAGCCTACATCATTACACACGTCTTTTTAGAAGAAAACCTCTATTTTTCCTGACTCTCAATTTTCATAACTTTCCCGAAATTGAGATCTTCTTAAAATTTTCCTAACTTCCACTGAAATAAACTGGCTAAAACGGGTTACCCTTTTCACTCTTATATACTCGAATTTGATTTTATCCCTAACATTCTGCATGAAATAATGACATAATATCGATGTTTGGAAGCAAAAAAAAGAGGTTTGGAAATTGAGCCTAGTGATTTTCTAAAGATTTTGGCCATTTGAGTCTCGTTTTCTTATAAACCTTTTTCTAATAAAAAAACGTGCATCATCACTTCATCATGCGCGGCCTTTTCTTCATAAATAATGTACTAGAAAAAGAAGAAAAGGAGTTACAATTCTACGCAAATAACAATATAAGGATAGTCATGAACTTCTTTGGTCAGTTCGTCATTGGAGGCAAGTCAAGAAACTGTGATGTTCTTCTCTCCTTAGGCTTCGCACTGCTCGCAGATGAACCACTACCAGGCCTACTCAGTCTTCTCAAACGAGGGGCTCCCTCTTGGTTCATGTGTTTCATTAACCTTGCACCTTCAACATTTTCATTGCCATCCTGCATGTCAACTTCTCCAAACACCTGGAAGGAGAGGTAGATAATTGGGTTAGAAGGTTCATATACAGTACATACAATTACATATATAAATGCACAATTGTGTGTGTTAGTGTGATCATGCGTGTATCTTGCGTGTACGTGCAAGCACGCGTGTTTGCGTGTGTGTGTCTATTTGCGTATAACGGAGTATTTTTTCAGAAATAAATTAATTCTGGCTTTCTTTCTACAACAAGCTCCACAATGGAAAAAGATAAAAAGCTGAGTCTATACCTCAACAATTGCTCCGTTGCTTAGCTTGAGGAAATGCCGGTGTAGCTGCCTTAGTCCATCCAAATGAACTGTATGAATAGAAACATGAGTGATTGTTTCCTGCCGTGGAGGCCTTCTTTTCTTGGATTTCTTCATGTCCCATTCTTCATCCGCCACCTACAATGGAAGCCAAAATGATTAGCCATGCCCTATCAAACATTTGCATAAATCGGATGTCCAGATCTGCAATCTACTTCGTATGCAGGTGATCCGAAAGGCATGGGAATAGCTCTTCTATGCTTTCTATGTTCAACTTCAATCCACTGCAGATGATTCAAGCTCAAGGATAGGATAGTACGTAAAGGGTCAATGCCCCACGATCAATTGCTTTGTTACTCTATAGCAAGGTAGTCTGCTTTGCAAATCCCCAGTTCTGCTTGGGGAGTCCATAAAGTGTGTACTCTCTAAAGGTCAGCAGATGGGGAAGGCAAGAAGTGGATTCGAATTTACTGCGTGGATGATTGTTCCCCGATCGCAAAATTTACTTGGGGTAAGGGAATAAGAGGGTGAAAATTGGTAAAACGTTCAGCGCAAATCAATGAAAAGTCATGTGTACTCATAAAGAGGAGTGGGTGGCTAAATCATTAGCGTACTTGCGCCGACAGGATAGATGGGTGAGTCAACAATGTGGTGATTTTGGGGGTAAGTACTTGCTAGATGATCCCCTGTCACAACTCACCATTATTGATTCCATCAATTTCTTGAAAGTGATCTTGCAGTAATAAAACGATGCTGTTGAACGAACTCATTAAATGGTTTTCTAACAACGCAATTAAATGGTTTTCTAACAACGAAAAGCAGACTCACATCTTCTTCCTCCCATGTGTAGTGATAAACCCCAACTTTCCTTTGCTCTCCTTCCTGCCCCCTCCATTTCTCAGCTTTTCTGCAAATGTAACCAAGTTCCTCGTTCGATAACTCCAAATCGTACGGCATAAAAAATTTCGCCTCTGGTTCGTGCAGCCTCCAATAGATATCCATCATCCTGCCGTTATTGTGCAGGCGCATGAAGTATAAGTAGACGATAATACAGCCACAGATTACTGACGCGGCATATAGAAAAAGTGTTATGGAGATCGCTATGAACAAAGTAACGACACCATTACCATAGAAACGACTGAAGTGAAAGAACAGAAGGTAGGCGTCACCGATTGGGTCATTTGGAGCTGTATTCTTGAACCTGCAAGAAACAAAATATTATATCCACAATATAACAAAGATTACATGTAAATATATATACATATATATATATATACATACATATATTAATATATAAATATATATATATATATATATAT
>WIPJ01001784.1:76664-97879 GCA_018155075.1 Cassiopea andromeda
ATATATATATATATATATATATATATATATATATACACACACATTTTCGGTATCCATCTTTCCCATGTGCCTTTGCCTTTTGCTTGTCCATCTGTTTTGTTCATCTCTTTAGTAGCAAGTCAAGTTTTAAGTGAATGATTTGCTCATTCAGTTATTTATTTCCTTACCTAATAGTTCATTCATTAATGGATTCATTTTTCATTCACCAATTACGTAGTTATTCGTCTCAAGTAGTACTTCATTTCACTTTATGTGGACTGTCTCGCTTTTTTTGGCTGCATTTTTGAGAGGCTAGTCACATAAATTCAGACTCTTTCTTTGTATTTACTTAGACTCCCAGTTGGAAAGCCACTCCCATCAGAGAAGCATGTCTTATGGCAAGTCAATGCAAGGTTAATTGTCATGTTTTTGCACATATTTTTTTATCTACAATGACCCCGTTCAAATGACAATGCATCTTATTGCCAGATTGACTACCTGAAAAAGCCCTACTTAGCCAGCTCTTGAGGAAACAAGTTCACTACTATCAGAATTTGGTAATGATAATAATATCTATACTCCTGTAGCAATGTTATTCAATAGTTCTTAGTGGCCTATTGACGAACTGCTTCCTTGTGGTGAATCTGCTACTTCAAATAGAAACAATGCTACTTCCCTTGGTAGCCATTATGTTCATCTGCATGCTTCTATGCATGATTTTTTGTATAGGAAATAAGTCTTTGTGAAACATGAACATTCAAGAAACAACTGAGTTTCAAATAATAATAACTTAAAAAAACTGTTTTGGAAGAAACGAGAAGCAAAATAGGAAAGCATCCATTACATGCCTCAAAAAATCTGAACAACCTATTTTTTGCATGACAGTTGTCTAATCTGGGCTGTTGTTGTTATTGAAAGTCTTTAGAATTTAAGAAACAATTAAGAAACATTTAAGGCTGGATTTAGCACAATATTAAGAGACACTTAGGCTGAAAGGAGAAAGTTTGCTTTTTATAAAAAAGATGCGTGTAATTCTTGAACAATTTCTTTCAGATCACTTCCTATAGCACTACAAATCATACTGGAATTTTCATTGACACTTAGTACGTCTTAAGATCTTCATAAAAGTTAACCACTTAATTTCCTTCTTGCAGTTGTGGTTTTACCATGGTTTTGTCTCCAGAGGAAAACAAGGCACTGGCTGAAAATATTCTTAACATTATTATCCAGAACATAGGACAGATATTCAAATCTTTTGACCATTGTAATGAGGTATGTTATTTGACCAATGTAATGAGGTATGTTATTTGACCACTGTAATGAGGTATGTTATTTGACCACTGTGGTGAGGTATGTTATTTGACCGCTGTATTGAGGTATGTTATATGACCACTGTAATGTGGTATGCTATTTGATGGACTAGACTAAAGTCCTCTCAGAGGCACCCTACAAGCACCAAGGAATTGGAGGAATCGGAGGTAAAATCGAGTAAAAACAAAATCTTAGACCAAGGTTTCCCAACTAAGGCTGCTCACACCACTAGGGCATTGATGCAGTCATAAAACTTTAGGAAGTATAGGACAAAAGCTTAAAACCAACACAGCGTTTCATCGTGTTGCTTTTGTTGTAGAATTGTAAGCAATTCGTCAAAATTTCCTTCACTAAGTAGCATTAATGTGTAGCCCAGACTTTGTAGTAAGCATAACGTTACGAGCATAACGATGAAAGCCAAACATTGTAGGAAGGATTGCAGTGCTGTGACCATTTGCGCCTCGACGATAACCCTGTCTGGGGGTGCAGAATTTTATTACATGTAGAGTGATGAGCGGCTTCCTTAATGAAAGGGGACCAATCTCTTTAATACTCTCTTGTGGCCTTGAGCAAAGTATATACCATGTTTCTTCACTGATAAGCCGCTCTTGTTTATAAGCCGCATTAAATACTGCTCTGGAAAAACAATAGTGCCTCTTTATTACAAGCCGCACCCGATTTCGTAAATGAATGCAGAGATATTTGTTTAAGAAAGAAACGGAAACAAGGTTATAACATGCAGTACTTCAATTACTATAAGCTGCAGCAAAGCGTTTCAAGTATCGGCTTATAATCGAAGAAATTCGACATTGTAGGGGGTGTGAGACAGGCGCGTCGTGGCTGGGGGCGAGGGGCCCATTCCCCCTTAATTTTTTTAAAATCGTCGTTTTTTCGGAATTTTTATTGCTTTGTTGGAAAATTTTCGGACTTATGCCGTCAGTAAAGATGATGGTTTCGAATGTTATCGGAAAATCATTGAACTTGGCCCCCCTACACTAGAGGTACCATAACGCCCCTTGTGTGAGATCAGAGCAAATCTTTGTAGAAGCATAGGGATGAGAAAAAGTTTGAAAATATGAGATGATTTGATCTAGCTGGGTCATCCTTTTGTTCTTCCTAGTTCCACTCCATTACAATAGTATTCCAAATTTTCAGATGAAGTCGAACTTGGACAAGATAGCTACTGTGTTACATTTTTTCCTTCCCAACGGACAGGTAAGTGGATTTACTCTCTGCTCTTTTATCGTGTTGTTCTCAAGCACTCCAGACGGGTGATTTTTGCTTCATCCACCAAGACAGCACCGACTGTTAAAATTTCGTACGATTTACATCGTGCATTAAATCAGTGCTTGCCACTGTGGTCAAAATTTATCGCTTTGTGTCGTTGGTAGTTTTAGTAGAGCTCCCCTTTGTAGATATTTTTAATTGTAAAACCTTGTAAGTAGATTTATTTTATCCTTTGGTTGATTGTTGGATAAATTATAACATTATTTTTACCCATTTATTGCATACTACGTTAAAACTCTCAAAATATCGCTCAGTGACAGTACTCGAAGTTTCCGTTCCTTTGCTCCTTGCATCCCTAATAAATCTGAAAAATCTTGAGTCTCTAAAGCCTTCAAAACTCTTTGAATCTTCTAGAGCAGCTTAAAAAATTTTTCAAAAATCTGTATATCCTATAAAATTCTATCCAAAATCTCAAAATTTCTCAATAAAGTAAAATACTATAAAATAATCGAAAAATATCAAAATATCGTTAAGATCTTTGTGATATAGAAATCTTTCAAATCTTTGAAAAATCTGGAAATTTCAAGCATTTCGTACTCTTTTTTCGAATGATTTACCCATCGGCTGATAATGTCATCTCAAATGCAATCTGTAATCAGTTATTGTGGAATTGGTCTGCAGTCGTATCTTTCTGCTTTTTAGCTCTTGTTTATGAACCATCGATTGGTAAAGCAGCTGGAAAGAGAAATGAACGAAGTTCTTAGAGAAATGAAATAAAGTATATCCTAAATTTTAATTGATTCTTGTTTTGATATATAAATTAAATATTGTTTAGTAAAACAGAGTTGTAAATACTTTTTCTATGATCACTAGCAAGAATTATGAAGCTTAATTTGTTGGTTTGTTACATCTAATTTCCTTTCTATTCATTATATGTCCAATGAATCCATAGTACTTTCGCACGCACACGCGTGCATGTGCACGCACATAAACGCACACACAGAGTGGGAGAGAGCATTGTGTATTATTCTAAATTTTTAATTACTAGGTGTGGAAAACCAACACAAAAGAAGTTTTAGATCATTTGTAGATCAGTGGTTCGATCGAACACCAGGGACCCGGTGAAACAGTTTCAGGGTTTGCTGGTGGTTCAGGGTGGTTTGGTTAACCCCACTCGTATGATTCGTGACGTCACGTTCTGTTTGGCCAATTTGTGCACTGGTACAGTGTGTAGTTATATATGTGTTTTGAATTTGAAGAAAAACGCACATTTTGATTTTTTCGATGACTGTATGAATGGAACTTGTGGGTTTCAGTACCTCCAAAATGGTTAAGAGCTACTTAACCAAAATAGTTAATGGTTAATGAAGCAACTTTATAACAGCCGAATTACTAATGTGAATACATTCCTCTTTGTTAAATTGAAAAATTGTTTTTCCCTTGACGAGTTGTTCACACGTATTGAATTTTATCTGTAAGTAAACGCTTTGGTAAAATCCGGGCTCAGAGTAGGCCGCGGAGACCTGGGACATCTTGAAAACGAGGGTAGATATACGAGTGACAGGGTTATCCAGGAGAAATGAGGAGGTTTTCCTGAAAATTCCCTTTGCTGGGAGGAAGTGAGAGAAAAGTTTTTGCACAACTGTTTCTAGTGGGATATTATTTCATTGACATGAGAAAATTAAGTATGTGAGTTGGTTTTTCGCAGTGAGCTGAAAAGAATAGAGTTTTGTACATTATTCTTGTTGTGGCAATCAAGGAAAAAGATACAGATTTTGGGAGTGAATCAAAGAAAACACTTTGGAATAAATATCAGAGAAAATGTTTTCTAAGACCTCCCTGAACTCTGAAAATTTCGAAATTGTTCAACGTAGCAAGCATAACCCTGTGGTCAGTTGTGTAGAAGCAAATCAATAGCTAGGGGGCTCTATTGATTGCTAGGGGGGCTCTGTTCTTGTATATATCTTTATCAGAAATTTGCAATTTGTCCACGCAGTTATATAAGAAACCGATAATAACGTCCAGTAAACAACGTACTTTTAATACACGTTTTTTTATAAGAAATAATTTTATAAGAAAATGAGGCTCAAATCGTCAAAATCTTAAGAAAATCGTAAGAAAATCACAAGGCTCAATTTCCAACATTAAGTGCTTTTATAGGGCAAAAATAGGTATTTCGTCATTATTGCATTCAAAATGTTAAAGATGGAATTCAAATTCAAGTATACAAGATTATTAACGAAAGTCTTAACCACTCTAGCCAGTTAATTTCAGTAAAAGTTGAGAAAAATTTAAGAAAATCTGAGGCTCAATTTGGGGAAAAGTTAAGAAAATTGAGGCTCAGGCAAAATAATGGTTTTTTTATAAAAAAAACGTGTACCCGATATCTTGTGAAGTAACAATTTCTTGACAGCTTTTAAAATCTAGAATAGTCTTTTACGACAGAATAATGACCCTTATATGCTCTTATTTCCAAAGCATTTACTGAGTTTAGGGGGCTACGTCCTTCGCGCTTCCCTTTCTATACCACTGCCTCTAGTTAGAAGAATAATTTTGTCCATCGCGCTCTCTAAATTACACACTCACTTGCTTGTTTTTTAGGGGCAAATACCCTATGCCTGCCTGTCATCCAGGTTACTTGGAATTTTCAATCGTGGCCTAGGCCTGATTGCTTCGAATGAAGTCTGCACTTCAGAGTTTTTTCCCAACATCTGATTTTCAGATTATTCCAAAATTGTGATAACGGATTTGATTTCTGATCTTATCTTGCGATCATTCATTTCTCAAACGGAGGTAGCCTACATTCTATTGCCTCGTTCTTAACCCCAATTCAGTTTATAGGCCTACATGTTTTTTTTATAAGAAACCACTTTATTAGCAACCTAGTACTAGACAGCCTAAAGTTTAAGAAACTTTTAGAACTACAAGGAAAGAGCTAAGAAACTTTAGGCAAATAGCAGATTGAAATCGTTACCTGGTTTAACGTAGAACTGCCCCAAAACAGTTTGAATATGAAATTGATTTAGAATCTAACTCGTACTGGCGCATTTTGTTTGTTATAGGACAAATAGTTTGCTACATTCATGTTCTGCGCACACTTTCACACCAATTTAGTTCGCGAAATTAAGAAATCTTTAAGAAACTGTTAGAACTAAAACGTGGCCAAAATTTAAGAAACTTTTAAAACTAGTCCTGGAGCTAGGTTTCTTTTAAAAAATGAATTGTGTACTGTTATTAAAAGGGAGATTTCTCATTCCTTTCAGAAAACCAAGACTTCCTAGGTGCCTGGTATTTGTAATTAGCACCGAATGCAATTGAATACATGACCGATAAGTCATGTTCCTCAAGTATCAAAAGCCAACAATGGCTCTAAAATATAATAGGAGTAGGATGGTGTACTGCGCATAAACATTGCTCCCTATAGGAAATCAGTCCTTCGGTACTTGGAAAGTTTAGAAAATTTAATACTAACTGAACTGGTGATCAATCTTAATTAATAACAAAAGTTAAACTGTTAGAGGGTAGCCAACTTTACATACATGACATTTTGTACCCATGTAAATCGAATGTTAAATACATAAACACTATAAATCCAGGGGAGGCAATAGAAGGGAGTGTTCACATCGGCCAATTCTTAATCGAAGGAGGTACGAATAGAAGAGGGGTGTTCATGTCGCCTAGTTTTCAATAAAAAGAGGGTGCTAATTGAAGGGGGTATGCATGTCGGCAGTTCTTCATTAGAAAAGGAATGCTAAGAGAAGGTGGTTCATGCTGGTAAATTGTTCTATTAAAAGGTGATGTGATTTTCTGCGTATTCTGATCATGATCGATTTGTAAAGTTTAATAGAAGGGGGCTGTTAATAAGCAACGGGGGGGAAGGAAAATTCTCCTGAAATTAATAGACGGGGGGGACCATCTATTAGAGACATCAGAGTATCACTTTCTTATGAAAAACCGTGTATTTTAACTGCAAAAGCAACTCCGAGAAAAACTTTTATTTACGTTCCAATATGGGCTAGGATGTTCTCACGGGGGCTATAGTCTCCCTAGCCCCGTAATTTCGTCTCTGTGAAAATAATTAGTTGGAAAATAAACCTGGAATACACCTTAATTCTCTATTGCTTGCAGTAAGGGGTGGCGCCAGACAAAATGTTAGGGGGCTAGTGCTGTCAAAGCCCCAAGCCCCATCCACTAGCGCCATCCCTGCTTGCAGTTATAAAAAATGTTCAAACTGAAAAGTTTCTCAGGGATTTTTCCGTTAGTAGTATGTGATTCTTAGAAAATAGCTCGTTCTATAAAAAAAAGCTGTGTGTGACAACTTGGCGTCCAGAAGGAAGAGAAAAACGCCCTTTTAACCAGAATCCAAACTAATCACAACACTGCACGTTGTGATACATGGCGTTTGCGTTGCATATTTACCCTCCTGTCTGCTCAATTTCCCTTGCTGTCTGTGGCATTCACATTTTTGACGTGATAAATGCTCATTGCACAATAGATGGATTAGCAGCCGCGGCGTTCTCAAAGCTGATCGACTCGCAGCCACAACAAGTTGATCACGTTCAAAGTTTGCTGAAGCTCCATCGAAAAACAGTAGGCTTGCTATTTGCAAGAGCAGGTTCTTCATCGTTTGTTGTTTCTACTGATGAACAGAATAGCCAGTACTTGCCTTTATGCAACAAATATCATATAACGCTAAGCAACAAGGCCATGCGTGTGTGTTAATTGCACGTCATTTGCATCGTGCATGAATAACATACACAAAAACGTGGGCTGATAGTTTTTGGCATGCTTCTAATCATCGTGTGAGGCAAGCCGTATCCGATTTTCCGAGGCACAATATACGGAGTGACCGGAATAGGCCACTTACGTAGCTTGATGTAGCCAATATTAATTGCTTGTAAACCATACCAATTTGCAATGCAAAACCAAAAAGAGAGTCGAGTATCTACGCTAACTTCGTTCTTTGACGCTATCTCTACAGAAAGAAAAGCTATGGTGCCGTAATAGATAATTTTTCACCCTCGCTATGACATTGTCAAATATTTAAGCAAGACGTCAACATTTCGAGCAGGGGTCCAGTCATTCAGAGGCCGATATCTATCAAGCAGCATGCATCTTCTCAAATAAACAGTTTATCTGTCAGCCCGTTATCATTCCAGGCCGAGTGGTGGATTTATAGGCCCGAAATCCAAGTTGTTTTGCTCCGTTGTCAGCTGTCTAACATAAATTGTTTGAGTAAAACAGAAGAGTAACCTCGCTCTCTCTTTCGAAGCACACCTTCAAAAATGGATGCGATGACCGACGAAGATGGCACGTACAAAGGAAGATCTGTATCACAACTTGCTACAATGTTCGAATCAAAGATTCGAGGTAGGGGGCCTTCGTAGGTTTATTTTCTTTTCAAACTCATATTTATATTTGCGTGTGCTGTTGAAACTGTTTCGGTTTTATCATACTAGCTCCACCTATCTGTTACCTGGAAGTGCTCTGACATGCCTGTTAAATGCCTATTAATCGGCACAAGCGGTATTTGGCTGCCAGGAATGGTTGAATGTTCAAATTGTAATGTTTGCGCAGCAAAAGGGGCCGCGAAATGGCATATATTTGTAACTACATCTTTCTTTGAATTTGATTCCTAGATCCGGTGTAGAAAGGTTTCGCTCTTCAGAAGCCCTTTCTTTGTACCTGAATTTTATAGAAAATGGAGTACCGGGTACCTGGAAATTTTAATACTGAGACACAGGCCAAATATAGCCCCCAATATTCCAATTTTCGATTTCAAAATAATCGCATTGCATTAACCCAACTACTATCACTTTCCATTTCGAGAATCTGCAATGCCATGTCACGGAAGTTACTTTGCAAAGCTGCAGTCCGTGTTTGCCTTGCGCAATTTCCAACTTCATTTTATTTGTGGTAGAGGTTATTTCGCTGTATTTCCCACTTTGAATTTATGAATAGTTGATACTAGAAAAGTAGTTCCTCCCAGTAGTTGTGCTGTGGGGGAAGGGGGTTCACCCCATTTTTAGAATCAGTAAAGTTTCTTGAGGCTCAGCATTTCGGATATGTATCTTCAGTGCTGAGCCCCCAAAATTTTTGCTAGCTTCTAACTTGGCCTAAACTCAGGGGTGGGATTAGCAGGGGCACTCGCCCCTTCTACCCTAATGGAAGGGGGGCAAGAATGCCCTTTTCATCAAGTAGTTTTTTTCGAGAAAGTTAGATTAGGGAATATTTCAGGATAAGTCGTCTTACAGTGCATATTTGACTTCAAATGCTTCGAAATTCAACATTGTTTACATGACTTCTTAGTATGATCGCGCTTTATTACAACGAAAGTTCAGTGAAGTTTCTAAAAACACCCTTGTGGCTCAAACCGGCTCAAACCTAAGATATCCAGAAAGCTATTGTTGCTGTTGCGCCTAGTAAAGGGCGTGATCACTAGAAGGCGTGGCATGGTACCCCTTGCCCTGATGTTCTGAACTTAATAGTTTTTATTCAAAAAAATGTTGTAATGCTTTCAACTACATTTACCAAGGTGCATTCCATGTACTTAGGCCCATAAGATCTATCTATCTATATCTCTATCTCTATATCTATATTTATCTATATCTATATCTATATCTATATCTATATCTATCTATCTATTTATCTATTTATCTATTTATCTATCTATCTATCTATCTATCTATCTATCTATCTATCTATCTATCTATCTATCTATCTATCTATCTATCTATCTATCTATCTATCTATCTATCTATCTATCTATCTATCTATCTATCTATCTATACGTTATTGTACATGACCAAATATTTGGCATTGCGTACACGGTGGCTTGTAAAACTGGATGGAATAGGATTTCATCTGTTACTTTGACTTAGGCATAGTACAAGCGTAGTTTTTGGCGCATCGCACATTTTCCCAGTTACACTCTTGCATGGAATACACTCTTGCACTTTTGCTTTCATCATTTTACGCATTGCATATATGCAAGATGCAACATGGGTGTGGTCAAGGGCGTGGTCCATATAAGTTTTCTACAGCATAGCCCCCCAAGTATTAAACTAGGAGTCCTGGTCTAGGGCCCCTTGAAATTCAGATTTAATTGCAAAACAGCCAACAGTAAATAAAAAAATGATATTCAAGTGGAAAATAAAACAAGGTGTTTGTCGAGAGGTCATCCCCACTCCATACAGTTGATCTTTATTTTTGGTGGATATAAGCCATGACGCTCATGGAGAATCCCATTATCCGTGGAGCAAGTCAATGTAAAAGGTTTCGTACATGTCGGTGAAAAATTATTAGACATCTGTAAAAAGAATGTAAAATTTTTTTGAAATCTTGGGAAATCTAAGGTATCCAGAATCTTTCTTAGACAAAGCCGGACTACTAGAGTCATCCAGTGCATTCGCAAACCTCAAACATGATGTTGGTCTAGTCAGGCCTGGGCAAACTACGGCCCATAGGCCACACCCAACCCTTTTTACCTCCCTGTCCGGTCCGCTAGAGACAAATCATAAACGACATAATCCAAACAAACATTTGTCTTTCCCACCACCTTTGAATTTGAAATGTTTTTGCTGTTTTTCTTTGTTTGTGGAGATCAACAAGTTAAAAATGAATTTCACCTATTTAATAGTTGTTTTTGTTTTCTTTTTTCATCTATACACCACAATTTCACATAACCTAATACAAAATATTTACTGAGTGCTTCATTGTTCTCATTATCATTACAGGCTAGTCAATCTAGTTAATTTAGAGAATTTTATAGTTGAAGAAAGTTGGTGGCCCTTTGGCACAATTCTAGTTTCCCGCGTGGCCCCTGCTAGACATCAATTTCCCACCCCTGGTCTAGTTCATATTTGGTATAGTACGTAAAAACTCCAAGCGTTATGCCAATATTCGACCCTACCAGCAATTTAGGTTTCTCACACCTCCTAAAATCCAGTAAAATCCTGCAACATCCTGATATATCCTTAGAAATCCTTCATATCCTTCATTAATATAGTCTTTTGAGATCTCCTTAAGAAATACAGCAATTGTGATGTTTCTGTAAAGAAGTACTTAGTGATCGCTCAATATTTATGACTCAGTTTAACTCCGAAGAGAAATAGCTTGGGTAAATAATTTTTTGGGCAACCTTTTGGTTGGGTATATCATTTTTTGTCTTTTGAAGGTTGACTAGCATATTTTAAAAGGCTCTATGCTAGTTGGGTAACAATTATTTTTGCTAGATGGGTAACAATTATTTTTATAGTGTACAGAGTTGGGTAACATAAAAATTACCCAAATAAACATTTCTCTTCAGTTCGTTCCCTTATTATACAGAATTGCATTCCGCAATCAGTTCTTTATAAAGAATTTGTACTTACGGGTAACCCCTCGTACACCTACTAATGACTCTGATATCCTTGTGAGAGAATACCACAAATGAATTACTTCAATTACTGATCAGGCTCTATATTCTCGAGGACTGTAATATTCCAAATAACTTCAAGCTATAATTCATACACATCAGGTTCGTGTTCACAATACTATATCTACTTGCGTTACGCATGACCCCTAAAGGCGTTTTTCGTGGGACTCCAAATATGGTAAATGGATGTCCATATAAGATGCAATTTCTTATACTCTTACAGGGAAAATGTCGTTTTGCACTCTTTTTTATAAGAGCACGAGTCTGAAATCTTGTCTAAAATTAAGAGCAAAGTAAGAACAAGGCTGACGCAGAAGCTTTGTCGTAAAATTTATTTCTGGAAAACAATGCAGAGGCTTTGCAGTAACAAGTGGACAAGAAACGTCTTTTCCTTGCTAACCTGAAGAGAATTGACAGCCTTGACACATTTTTCTTTGATTTTCGAAAATTAGTTAGTCCTAGTGAACTAGATACTGTGCTAACATTGTCGATTCATAACTGTGTGTAGACTTTTTTCAACAAAAACATTTATATGCAAGAGAGATGAACTACACGCTACTAATTTAAGAACAAATAAGAACAATTCAGCCTCAAAGTTTTGGAAAAATTAAGAACACCAGCCTGAGCCTCAATTTTACTGGTTCTTATGAAAAGGGGTGTAGTTGCTGTTTTGTAGTATCGCTTTAGAAAGTAATGTGAAAAGACCAATTGTGTATTCAGTAGATGCCGAAGGGGATAATGACATAACAACCTCCGTAAACCTCCTAACTTTTTATGGATTTTTGTACTAGTTGAGCAGAATTCTCCTTAAAAAGTGCAAAAAATCGTCTGTTTGCTCCCTAACATCCACATTTCTTGAGTAGAAAAGGTGCAGGAACCCTTTGATTTTCGTTTCCCTCGCTGCAATGCGTAGTTTTATTGGTAGAGGTATTTTGTTTTCCTGAAAAATTCATTTTATTTTGATATGAGATGCAGTGGAACAACTGACTTTGTTGCTCAGTTTTATTTTTGTAGCGGAAGGTATTGACTGGGAGGGGCAAAACCTGTTTTTCCCACACTTATGAGCATGTACAGTAAATAAATTATTTACCTCAGTAGTCCTTCAAGGAGAGTGGCAAAGTTAGGTCAGTTTTTCATTTTGGTGGGATAGTACCCCTTCCGTAACCTCTGCAGGGTGATTCTAAATTTACGTCCGTTACCAGCTTTTGCACGGCTTTTCCTACCCAACTAAAAGCCACTGAACAACATCTCGCAAAAGTATACTGCAGTGCACGGATCGAGAAAATTTTGTTCAGAGTGGCTTGTAGTTGCGTACGAAAAGCTGTGCAAAAGCTGGTATGTGGAATCTCCCTACAGCGTGAAGCTTGTTATTGAACCTCAAGTTAAATATGCTGCATTAAGTAAGGCTTCCCATTTCAACTAACTTTGCTAAGCACCTTCATTTAGGAAAGTTATTGAAATTCAGTGGGCCTTCGTCGCTTTTGAGTTCATTTTGAGGAACACCAGTACAAGATTCCGGACTGAAAGATACACGTTTTTTATAAGAGAT
Source organism: Cassiopea andromeda (assembly GCA_018155075.1). Taxonomy (NCBI): domain Eukaryota; kingdom Metazoa; phylum Cnidaria; class Scyphozoa; order Rhizostomeae; family Cassiopeidae; genus Cassiopea; species Cassiopea andromeda. The sequence goes on from WIPJ01001784.1 coordinate 89,147, forward strand.
ATTTTTTCGGTCCGGTACTGAAACTTTCTCATCTTTTGCGTGATTCCAGTAGCTGGAAGTTAAACTATTAGAGGGCAGCCTACTTAACGTACATTGCATTTTGTAAACAGATAAATCGAGCTTTAAATATGTATAAACTATTGTCTGTCTTAGGCCTAATAGTCCAGTACTGAGCTTTCTTAACTTTTTGAGCATTCAAGTACTACTATCTTATAAGCTTTTTCGTACAAAAAGACTATGGAAGCCATTCCAGCTCTGTTCTATGCTCGCTTGCCTTGTTCTTAGCCACAGTTACCACAAGGAGACATTATGGCTGTTTCTACTTATTTGACTTCACGTTGGTTAAAAAGAGATCATTTTTCTTCATTTCTCAACATGAGAAATCAAAAAACATTCTTCTCTTTGCAACCAAAGTGTAGTAAAAGCCTGATGCCAATAGTAATTTTAAAAGGCATTTCATGTGCAACATTTAAGAGGCTTTCGTCACCTCCCAACTATAAATGTTGAAATATCAAGTACAATACAATAGTCCCATTCGTTTTAATATATTTAACAGGTTTTCTAACCTGCAAAAATATCATTTCTTTGTAGAAAAGGTCCGGGCCAGCCCATACCTTCGACACTACCAGAAGCTTGCCGAACCAAAAGTGAATTCCGGAGAAAAATATGCAGAAACATATACAGAAAAACATCCTCCCCCGGTTATAAAAGCAATGACAATGCCGATTAAAGTACAGTCGCGATTTGTAGAGAGTTGCAGTTCAGGGGGTGATGGTAGAGACTATGTAGTTGTTGAAAACAACAGCGAGAGTGAATCTAGAAGTTTGTCACATTCCACCAATAACGAAAATTGTGTCGGCGATTCCGCTTCTGGACAAGCAAAACAAGATCGCTTAGTAGCAACAGGAGATTCCATATCAGACAAAAAGGTTACCCAAGAAGATTTTGGTCGCTGTAGAAGTTCAACTAACATGGGCACGCCAGAGTTTGTGCCAAAAGTAGTGGCAAGGCACAAGCGATCAAAGTCACTAACAAGCAGTTTTCATAGACTGTTGAGGAGGGAAAAGAGAGTAGACTCAGTGGATGGGAGTGGCGATAATGGAAGGAGAGCGACTATAGAGGACATCCGCAATGTTGAACTAGCCTCTGATACGAACAATGGAAATATATCAACACCGAAAATGTCATTGAGTACAAGGAGAAGATCGGAAGATGATGGGCACAAAAAGCAGGCACGACGGAAAAGCGGGCGGCTGCGGGGCTTTTTCAGGGCTATTTCTTTAAATAGTATTGCAGACAGCAAACGCAATTCAATGTTTGCAAGCGATGGACTTCTGTGTGCAAAATGCAAGGGAAATGAAGTCTTCCCAAGTAAGGTATTTGCAACTGAACGGTTTAACTCATTGAAGGATGAAAGGGACATGTTGAAAAATGAGAGAGATCGCGCTGTGGAAGAGTGGAGCCATGCTGCCTCAAGGTGGGAGCAAATGCTAGATGATATGGATGCAATGATGTCAGAGCTGATTCAGGTAACACAGCTTTGTTTTGAATGTTGGTCCTTTAGTTGTAAAAGTATTTTCTATTATCAGGCTTGTTGAGGAGACCGAGGGACTGCCCTTATTGTTGAAACTTATTGTTTGGCGGTGATGTTCTAAGCCAATCATTTGTCGGGGAATCTATTGCCATGTGCAAACCATGCACTGCCCACAATAATGCAAAATGAATATATGCCTTCTATGTATGCTCATAGCTTCCTACTTGGGGAATTACCATTAGCTCTTGAACTTGGAAGGATTCGCATCCCCAAAAAAGTTTTGTAAGAGTCTTATTGCAACCAAGAAATGAAAGTTTGTTTAATGATGAGGATGTTTTGTGTTTGTTGCATTTCATTTTATTTCATTTTCATTTTGAGTTCTTTATGCTCAAGCCTTTAAGCTTACAAAGTTAATTTGAAAGGAATACTCAGTCGTGATCTATTCTGGAGCTATACCACAAATTTTATATAGGCTCCAAACTACAATGCATATACGCTTTTTATTTCATAAGGGACCTAGCTCAAGGCCTAGTTCTAAAAGGTCCTTATTTTTGGGCCTCATTTTATCAAATTCTAGTACTAAAAGTTCCTTAATAGTTCCTTAATTTTCACTGCACATATAGTGCTATAAAACTGTTACAATCATAAGGAAAATCAATGTTCTGAATTTTACTTTTTATTTTGGCTTGAACTCAAAAGAAAGGGCACAAATAAGGTAGGAAAGAAGTTTCATAAATGTATTTATGTAAGTTGCCAAAGGAAACGGCTTCCTATTTCTTGATTATTTGCAGTTATAAATTTTTTTGGAATTGATAAGTTCTGTAAGTTCTTCTCCATTAGTAGTATAAGTTCCTTAAATATTAATATTTTAGCCGTCTACATGTAGGTTCCTTATAAAATAGAAAGCGTGTATACAATTCCAAGGGGTCTTACTTTCTGCGAATTTCAGCTCGAAAAATAACCTTATAGTTGTGTATTGGTTTTATTAAGTGCGCAAGAGTGGTGGAGCCTATTATAGAAGAGGAGCAACCCATCTCAGCAAGGCCTGTCTATTACAGACTCAAAGGTATTGCCCTGCACGTCAAAAATATGGTAGGGTATAGCGGATTGTAAGAGGTGGTCTCTTTTGACTAGGTTTCTCCTTGATTTATGCCTGTGCCACTTCTTGACCACAAACTTGTGAACATGACAAATAGGTTAATTTCAAAGGGTTGTCTTTTACTAATTGATCTTTCCGGAGCTTTGCAATCTTGAGACTAATTATCAATAATTTATCAGCATTTTTTGTTCTTCTTACTTCTGTTCAAATTTAGAAATTCAAATGATAACCACCAACTAAGTGTTTCCTTTTCATGGCTTTTTCAATCGAATTGGTAATGGCAAAACGTTCATAATACGGAGCTGGCTAACCGCATTTGGTAAAACCGAACTCTTACTTTTTCTTCTACGAATATTTAACAGTGAAATTATACAACTCACACTGTAATAGCTCTAGAGAATTATCAACAAAAGTGTAGCCATAAGCCGTGATTGTGGTAACCCAGTGTGGTGTATTGCACAATAGGACTCTATTTTTCCTGTGTCTTATCTTGTACAAACCATAGAAGAACGTATGTTTCAGTGAAACTTCCCTTGCATCAAAAGGAGAAATTTTTGGTAGATAGCTCCTGGCCCGATTATCTCGTATTGCAAACAATTTTTGACACTTCTTATTCCTGTTTTGCATTGCATAGCAGGTTTCGCTAGGCTGCTAACATCGTTGCTTCCCTGTCGTATTCTGGAAGATCGCTGTTGAGCATACTTTCTCTGTCCTGCACACCTGGTAGAAGATATCCATAGTTTTGATAAGCTGAGATACAACACGAATATGCTATTACATTACTCTCAATTCAGGTTTCCTTTTGAAGAAAATCGTGCCAATCATGTACTAGGCTGCACTTTTTCCTGTGCCACTGTATTGAATAAAACTGTGATCTGGATCAAAATAGCCATCAATGACAGCGCATCTAGTCGATGCTTGTGACGCTTTCAAATTTTGCTTTGATCTACCTTACATTCTAGCTACATATTCCTCCCTCTTCCTCATAAATCAATGTTATTTGAAGGAAGTACATCACAATTCCTCTGAAGAGAAGAGCGATACTTTCAGCATTGACATAGCAGAGAGGAGGTTACCTCCTCATTACTGTAACGGAGCTAAGACGGTAGTTGGAAATTCCTGAACTGTCAGGTCCTTTGAAGTACTTTTGGAGTAGGCGTCGTAGTTTAAGGCCGCTACAGAGATTGGACGTTTAAAATTTCAATCATAACTGATACATAGCAGGGGTTAGAAGTTTTAGGCTGAGGTCACACAATGAGCGAATAGTGGAGCGATGCGAACAGTAGGGCCGATCTCCACCAGACGATTTTTATGACGATGGTCATAAAAATCATCAGAATGCGCAGTAGAGAAATAGAATCATTAATGAGATTTTCAATGCGATCACCAAGCGCTCAACGAAAACTTAAACCGGCTTTAACTTTACGTCGAGCGCTTGACGATCTTCCTGACGATTCTGGCGTCTACTGCGCATGTGCCGCGACGAAGTTTTCAGACGATCGTCACATATATCATCTGCTGGAGATCGGCGTATAGAAATGTGAAGTTACAGCAACAGCGAACTGAAGCGACTGTATTGCTTCTCAGGTATCTGTTCGCTATTTCGCTCCTAGTTTGATCACCCCCTAGACTTGGCAGTGTCTAGTAGAAGCTGGAAGCCAGACTTAATCTGCATCTAGGGTTCTTTTTTTAGTGCAGTTCTACACAAAATGTGCAGTTCTGACAAATGTTTACAGTTTGAACGAAGAAAGTGGGATTGGAAAATTTTTCATGTAACCACCTAATCATGTAAGAAAGTAACTAACAGTGGAACCAAGAGCACTTTGGTATGCAATGATAGGAGAAACACGACTAGAAATGGAATTGTGAAAGATAGCAGCATCTATCTGCCAATTTTCGCCGAAAGCAAACAGTTCAACACATCTGCAACCAGGATTTAATTCTTTTTATGTGCAGTTCCAAATGTTTTTTTAAAAAGTCCTTGGCTACGTCATAATATGTTTTAAGTAGCGTGTAGAGGAACCTCTATTAGTTCTCGCAATATTATTGGCAGGAATCATTCGATGGTGATACCTTTGTTATCGAATCAAGATTTGACGCCTATGCTTCTCGCAACATTATTGGCAGGAATCATTCGATGGTGATTCCTTTGTTATCCAATCAAGATTTGATGTCTATGTTCTATACGCTACTGTCTTAATTGTTGGGCTTTATTTATCGTTAGCATTTTTCAAGATCGATGGTGATTGAGGAATCGTATTTTCTCAATTAACCTCACTACCTTCCATAGAAAAGAGGGTTTTACGATCTTGAGTATAAGCCAATAACGAGAGACCCAAACTGCACCTTGTGGCCGTCCACATTCTAGCGATTGTGTTAACTATGCTATAGAATGCTCTTCGTCAGAAAATGATCTAATTTTAATCCTTCAGTCAACTTCAGTAATCTTCACCAGGAATGTCAAATAAAACATTCTGGCGAACCTGTACCCGTACGAATTGTTAGATAGGAGAAATGGAAGGGGCAAATTTGTGCCATTTTATTGTTGCGAAATAGGGCGATAAAGTTAGCACTTATCTCTTTTCTGGTATCATGGTGACGAGAAGGTTGTGGGCCATATTTATAGCCAAGTAAAGGGCGTGGTCCTAAAATTTTCTTGGTACTCCGCCACCAATCCCTGTTGTTTTCTTTCTCGCCAATGCTCTTTCTCCACAATTTGGTGTGGCTATCATGTTTACTTTGTCCAGCAGAGGTTCATTGTAACCCATTACGTTTACCGGCTCACGCTGATTTTCCTCTACCACACCCATGTTTGAGCAAGTCACGCCCATTTTTATAACATATGTAAGGCTTACATCCCCTAAGGAAATTTTCTAGGAACGACACTACAGTAGTATTAACAAACTCTCTCAGCCGCCCGTTGTGAAGTGTTTTGTAGAGAAATTAGTAGACTGTAGAAGCGGACACCATTGTCCTCCATGCTATTTTTTCAAGAGTTAGCTTTTAATTTGACCCTCTAGCGATGGCAAATTATTTACTGTAATGAATGTGGTGCTCTGTTGATCTGTTGAATACAGTGCTTACAATAAATGGAGTTTGTTTAATTCTTATACATGTGGCAACTGACAGTCTGTGACCTGACAGTGTGCGTCCATTCAGTCATTAGATTTTTGCCTCGAGCTTTAATAGTCACTACTTTTGTGCTATACAGTTGATTTTCCCATAAATGTCATGATCAAGACAGAGGTTGGTGTATATAGCCTGAGCCAATGCTATTGTTTGTCATACAAGTTTTGAAGTTTCTGTAAAAGATGTTTGTTAATCTCACCGGTTTGTACTTTACTTATTTTTGTCTCATTTATTTTATTGTACTTTTCATTTTTATCATTTTTATCAATATTCCTTTTGTTACACTCTTTTTTTTTATAAGAATAAAGTCTATAAGAATATTGAGGCTCAAAATTGCTAAAATTTAAGAATAATTTAAGAATATTGCCAGGCTCAACCTTCATCAAAACTAAAATATTTTGATAGTCGAATCAAATTTAATTAAGAGTTTCCTCCCAAAACAAAAAATTTGTCACTTTGACGCTAGATATATCTATATGTTTTAAAATTCGTTGAAATTTATGGTGAATCAACACATCAAAAATGATTTAATATGTTTCTTTGATCTTAAGGCGAATTTACACCTTGTGTTGAGCAAGAACAATTTAAGAATAATTTAAGAATAATCTGAGGCTCAAAACAGAAAATTTTTAAGAATATTGAGGCTCAGAAAAAAATTAGGTATTCTTATAAAATGAACAGAGTGTAGTATATTCTCATAGGAGGTTTTCCCTGCCCGTTATTTCACTTTACTTAGGGAGCTCCTCAAGAATTCATGTCACGTATTTTATAGTTGACCTTGCTTTAATAATGATCGATACTTCAATACTTTATCCCCTTTGATGATCCTTCAATTCCAACTCTGGCATTTATTAAAATGATACCCCTTTATGGCACGGTATAGACCAATGTTATTATTGCTATGAATTTAAATCATTTCAAATCAAATCAAATAAAACTTTACCACTTTGAAGTGAAAGGGAGTGTTGAAGCACTTTGAACGGTTTTCTTTTCATCAGTATAGCATACAAAATAGTCCATTATTCCATCCAATTTGTCATTCATCGTATAAACCACCCTATCATCCATTCTTTCTTCCTTATCTGGGTTGGCCAGGCTGCGACGCTAGGACACACGTGTCCTTATATCCAGATTTAGACGCTACGGTCATGCAATTGGAAATGTCAAGAAAAAAGGACCAGAATAAAAACCCATCAGTGAAAAACAGGGAATTTTCTCTTAGAAATTAGAAGGTCAAGGAAAAATCAAGAAAACATTTTTTGCCCAATTCGGGGGTATTTATTGTCTGCAAAGAGCCCTCTCGTAGTTGCCCTAAAGTTCTATTTTATTCAGAAATTTAGCGAATTATGAATTTTTGGCACCTTTGGCCTGGAATAAAGTAGCAATTTCCCCTAGAAGAGGCCGAGAAAGCCAGGGAATTGCGTGGAACTGTGAAAATAACACTAGAAAATGTGAGCTCTGTAGCTCTTAGAGCTATCTTGGGCACTCTGCCTAACTTGCAGTTGAATGCATTGATTGTAAGCGGGGGTGGACTTATTTTAACCATCGTATTTCATACAAGGACAATTTTTTAAAGCTAATTGTATTACAGGTGCTCAGCGACTTCTAGCGAGCACTATAGTTATAGCTAACTATAGATAATATTGATAATCTAAAGCTTTTGAATTAAATGAACGGGGTGCAAACACTCTTGGGGAAATAAATAACGGAAGAAGAGAGACTATGAGTTGAAGTGCACTGTTGAGGTGAATTGGACTATTAAGGTGCACACTTACTTAAGGTACTTATTTTAATACGATATAGAGGACAATAGAAAGAGTCGAACTATTTTTGCAATTTCTGTCCTATACCGAAGCGTTTCGTATTTTGAGATAGGCTATTTTTCTGGTGCTCTTTTACTGCTTAAAACCCCCTGACAGAACACTCTTTGATGTTATCAGCTTCATACTCTAGTTTAGCAATCGAGATAGACATAGCAAGTTATTAGTAATAGCTTTATCGTGTTCGGGTCCAATTTTATCATCATAGAGGTTGGAAACTTGTACTGTGTTTTCTTAAAAGCATGCCCAGCAGGTTTATCAGGAATCCGCTGCAAGCTAACATATGCTTCCATTTAAAAGAAATCTTCACCAGTAACTGATTGCCAAAAGCAGGTAGAGAGGAAATAGATGTTATGATCACAGACGTGGCAGGTGTATCGCTAGTCTCGTGTAGACCTGTCTAGTTTCGCAGCCTAAATTGCTCTTTGTACGGTCAATTCGAGTGTATTTGGCATATATCTGACACAGGCTGCTATTTGCTTAGCGAATTGTGTAAGTACAAACGATTACTTAATGTTGTATTCTGTTTATCTCTGTAACTGTGATGTAGCTTTTGGCGGTAGGTTTTGCTATGATAATTGGAAGACTCGATTAGGAGAATGTACGAGATGTTGTAGTGAGCAGAACTGTAAGACTTTTAGCGATGAATGTAAAGAAATTATCACATTGTTAGGGAATATCAAATGTTAGCTTTCTGGGTTCTGATATAGATCACTATTTATTCCTGTTGATGCGTCAGCCCTGGTTGACTTTGGCGTTACGGAAGTATATAGCTTTTCTTCAAACGCATGGCAGTGTCTTTTCTCAGCATGGTTATTGCTAGTATGGCAAGGCCTGTATTCAGATTGCTACTAAATGGCACAAGCTGTATTCATATTGCTAGGGCGAGACCATACACTTACACTTAACCGAATGAGCTTGATTTCGAGCTGTCCGGTGTCTCTACATCAGGGCTTCCCAACGGGGTCCAGGTGGACCCCCAGGGGTCCACAGCGCGATTTCAGGGGGTCCACATAAAAATGCTATGAGTGCACATATGAGTGCATCTTATAAAAAGGTCGCCTTATCCGTGCCACGTGTTTTTGGCTTCTGAATTATCAGTGAAAAGGATTTATTTATCCATTTGATAACCTTACACATGTACAGTATGT
>WIPJ01001784.1:116453-143643 GCA_018155075.1 Cassiopea andromeda
TATATAAATATATATATATAATATATATCTATGTATATATATAATATATTTATATATATATATATATATTAAAAGAAAGCAACACGTACATACACACACAAAGAAAAGCAATTACGAAAATGTACTAATTTTTTTAAACTTCTCATTTGAATAAATCATTAACTAAATACAATAATACACCTCTCAAGTACATGGCAGTGTAAAATTGGCTTGATTGTATAGAGCATAACACAAAATGAAACAAAAGCTGTAGAAGTAAGCAAACAAGGAAGAGATAAATTAAATAGTTAAAAGTTCTGGGTTAGTCCAAGGCTTGTTTCGACGACAGGAAATATAATTGCTGGATCGAATAGAGAGGTGTTCATGGCTTTCATTATAATTCTTTTTGTGATTTTCTTATCAAAATGTAATTCATGTAGTAAGGATAAAAGAGAATTGCAGGAAGAATCAATAACCCCAATAGCACCCACAGAGAGATTGACAAACACAACCTTACGATAAGAAAGAAAAATATCATTATTATTATTTGGGACGCATTCTCTTCTGCACCCCCGCAGTCACGTTCCTGCCTGGTGGAAATCGGGTATTTGCTGTTGAAATCTTATAGACGACATGCCTGAGCAGATGCCATATAGAACTTGATCACGACAGAGAAGAGTATGATGGAGCACTTGTTTTTGTATCTATAAAAAGTTAAAGACATCATATTACATTTTTTGTAAGTGTATAACTATTAGGCCTACCCAAATTTGTGATAGAAAATCATTTTGGCAGGTACCAGAATTATTGCAGTACATTGGATTGATAAGGAGTAAACGAAAAAAAAATGGTATTCAGGAATCCCACTCTTCCCTGCTAAAGAAGTGAAACACTACAGCACCCATTTCAACAGAAATGATGCATTTGTTAGCAGGCACGTAACTGTGAGAGCGCGGTGGGGAATTGCCCTCCAAGTGGAAGAGCTGGCATCATTTTGCCCCGAAGAGAATTATTGAACTGGATATTATATAATCACGTAGAATATTTGCCCCCAGGGGGATACTACAGGCAGGTTTTGACCCTTTAGGACAATGCCTCTAGGTGCGAGCTTGTTTTTTGTACAGGTTGGCCATTCTGGAAAGTTACTTGGTTTCCAGCTTGCTTTACCACTGCCAGCTACATTTTTTATTCTCTAGTGCCATTAAATCTATCATGGACCTACCAATTCACGAAATACTTTATATTGTAGAATTTAAAGATATGATGAAGGAATCTCCCTTTGATTCTTTATATGTAAGGTGAGCATTCTTTTCCATCATTGTAACGTTATCTACCCCAATCTTGTTTTCCTTTAAAATAGCGTGGGATGCTCTGGATAACATTTGGTTCAGTCACTATTTTAGAGTTACTGACTAAGCTAGCTCTTAACCTTTTAAATTTCACTATGTCACAGAATCTTCGCCCACGAAATAGCCCCCAGCATTGAGCCCTGAACAAACGCTCTCAAATTTCTCAAATTTACCATCGACTCTTTTGCTGTTGAGAGAAAATTGAAAGCGTTAGGACACCCAGTTTAGAGCAGCCGGGAGTGGTAGAAAGAACAGAGAGCAGCCGAGGAACGTTTGAGCGTGTTCAACACTTTCCATTAAGATTGCTATTCTTCTTAGTGTGTAGAGTATCAAGAGCGTTTGAGCAAGCTTGGTCGACAACGCTCAACTTCGCTCTACACAGAGGCCATTCAAACATTACGTCACACTAATTTTGGGATTTTCAAACACCCATTTATCCCCTGCCACACTTTGTCAAAAATTCAAAAACTACCCCCACCCCCTCCATTGCTTGACATCACATTAATGAATTTCAATAGGATATTTTTTGCTTTCGCAATAATGTGTTTATTGTCTTTTTTATCGAAAACGGTGAAAATGAAAAAGTGAAAATGGCCAAAATGACATCAAGCTAAGATTGCCAGATTATTTTTAGACGTGGAGCCAAAATTGTACTAAAAAGGGCCAGACTTGCTATTTTGAGGCCAAATGCGTTAACTATCAAGTTGCTTGAAAAGTTAACATCACATTCCCAAAAGAGCGCATCCACCCCTTGTCACATTTTGTAACAAAAAGCAAAAGACCGCCCTCCCCCTTTGCGTAATGTAAGGCCCCAAAAGTCTAGCATAGTCAAGTTAGAAGTCAAGAGCGATTGAACAGGGCTTTAGAAGTCATAAGGCCTACAGTTTGCCCACAAAATTTGGTTTAGTTCTCGTTTTCTCGCAATGCCACAACACTTGTGCCTTGTTAAGTTTGGCAACAGAAGAGGCAAAGTTTAGCATTTTACGGACAAGGTATTTGTATTTAGGTGTGACACCTATCCTCGCACCCTGGTGCAGGAGCAGACCTGTTTTCAATCACCCAATCATATTTGAATTACATGATTATTGACACTTTGCTCTTTGACTTACATTTTCTTGTCAACATTTACTTTTTGCCATAAATCCTTTGACGATGTCCCTATGGAATAAAAACTCAAACTAAGCCCAGTCAGTTGTGTAGAACTTGGGGGATCAAGGGGTCCAGCGCTCCTTGCTATTATTTCAGCAGTTTTAGGGGGACTTACGCAACCTAGATGTTTGAAAAGTATTGCAAGAATGGTAAAATGGGGGTAGTGAAGTATATTTTTTCCTGGAGATTCTCGTTAAAGGACTTCTATTGGCCAAAAAAGCTTCGGACATAGAGGGATGTGTTTCTGGAACAACTTAGTAGATGAGGCTAAAGAAGTTAGAACATTCTTTACTTTCAAAGAATTCTTTGCAAAAGAATAAAGCAATAAATTTAATTCAAGGTCATTTTCACAATAATTTAAACTAAAAAGGCAAGAACCTTTATCTTCTTTTTTTGTTTTTTATTTTCTTATTTTGATGTATTATTTTTACTTTGTCTAAGGTTTAACTTTTATTTGTGCATATATTTTCATTGTACTTAAAGGTATTTTGTAATCAGTTTTAATATATTGAAAGGGCAGTTTGTCAATCAAACTTCTGTAACTTTGCCCTGTATAGAGAATTTGAAATGAAATGAAATTCTGGTCACTTATGTACAAAACAGACTAAAATTTCATTTCTGTTTGCAGACAGCCAGTTCACATGTAAAATAGCGACATTACAAGCAATAACAGCAGCAACAACAAGTGTTGGTCTATTTTCTACCCTGGTCTTCTACCTGACCCCCCCTCCCAGTTTTACTTTAGCTCTACACCGCTGAACCGAGTGTGTACTAAATGTTGTGCAGTGGTCATTTATAGCTCCTCCACCTCCGCTCACTCCAGCCCTGACTATTAGAAATCGCTCTTATTCAATACTCTTTACTCAGGACGCTTCGGCATTTTCATCCCGAGAAAGATGGCTACCTACAGTTTGGAGTTGGTGAAATTCTACTCATTACGAACACATTAGTGAATTACAGCAGATCCAGTAAAATTTCGTGGCAATGGTATGCTCAAAAGGTTAGCAGGAACTCAAAAGGAGAGCAGGGCTTGATTCCAAGATTGGAGAGGTGAGCGTTTTGTATTGAGGCTGGTACAAAACCTGTTTGATATAACTCCTTACGTAGACCCATGTGCTCATAGCCTTGAAGGGAGGCAGATCGAATAGTCCTGCACTTTTTAAGATTTATCCTACTTTGGCCACGGAGCAAGGGGACCCATGTAAACTTATACATTGTTCATATTACAGAGTGGTAAAGTTCACTATTTTCTGGTCGCTTTGAGCTATGTTGATTCCCATTGAGATTAAAGGATTAGGGTGCTTGATTAATGAATTGTAAGGAAATGGAATGGTTCGTGCGAATCATTCTCGTAGCTTTTACTCTGAGATCAACCATGGATTTAGGGTGAATTGATTTGGATTCAAAAGCTTCTACGTTTTGGCAACAGTCGTGGTGTTATGTTTATGAATCAGTAGCTGTTCAGCATCACTTGACGGTTCCTTAATTTTGCTATTATTAAGTATTCAGTCAGTTTCCTCCTACAAAAATAAGAATTTACGGACAGAAAAAATTCTTCAAAGGTTTTGGAAACAATGGGGACATTGCACCTCAAAGCATTTTGTCCCTTAACGCGCCCCTGAATGTATTTATGTACCCTATGACGTAATATTTTGAATGAATGCAAAATGCCTTTGTTCTATGGTATTTTACTTTATCTCTGTACATTTTGTAGCTTTTCAGAAATCGATGAAAATGAAGAAAGCAAAACAGCAGATGATGAGGATAATGTTGCAAAAAAGGGTATGCCATCCAGTGAACGAAAGAAATCAAAACGGTCAGCATCGGATGTGAAAAAGTGGCTAATGAGGAGGCCAAGTTTAAATAGAAAGAAGAAGAATAAGGAAATTAAAGAAACGGAAAAAGGTAAATTATATTTGAGCTGATGGAATAAGAAATTGCATATTTTATATTTCAGTTGTTTATCTTCGTTCTTATTGTTATGAGGGATCATCCATAAAGGATGTCTGCACATTTTTCTAGTTTCCAACCCTCACCCCTCCCCCTGTCCACACCTGTCCGCTGTTTGCTTAACAACCCCCGTCCGTTAGGGTACTGAGTAGGAAGACAAATAAAGAGCTGCAAAAACTGCCTCTTTATTTTTCAATATTCAACACAAGAAGATGATGATAAAAAGGCCTTCCAATGTCCTGTTCTCTCTTACAGAGACCACACTGAAAAGAATGTCCACTTATAGCTAAATCCTCCCTCTCCCTTTCCACCTTTTTCCGCATTGTTGCTAACCCCCTCTCTCCCCCAAGGTGCGGACATCCTTTATGGATGCCCCCTTATTAAAATTGTAGCGCTTCTTTGATTAGAATGTAAGCTCGTATAGCTTATGTTTCCTATGTCTTTTGTGTCTGTTTGGTAAGAAATAAATTATTTTTATTATTAGGGACGTAGGAAGTATTCATAAAATAGGGACACATGAATTCGGTGGCACCTTCACAAGGAAATAAAGGCAGTTCTGTAAGCTAAAAAGGGGTAATTTGCCAAGCAATTTTTGAAGAGTGGGGATCTGCCACTGTACCCGTGGACTTTACTTCTATGATTATTATTGTTATTTTGACTATGATCGTGACAGTGACAAAAACAATAATAATATCTTGTATGCTATCTTTCATTCTAGTGGACACAAGTCCTTTCTACGAGATACTATGGGACAAATAAGATTGTGGACCGAGTTTATGGATCCTAGCTATGAGATCAGATGCTACAAGCCAAGTGAAGAGTGGCGAAAGAGCGCAAGAAACAGCGGAGAATTTAAGTATTTAATTCTGAATTGAGATTGATTGACTATCTCTCCTTGAAATAAACTGGATTGAGAGTAGATAACGTAGATTGGGAAGTATGTCATTGTTTTCGTGAATTTGGCCCCTTTGGAACGTAAATAAATCTCTTTCAGTTTAAACCACTGCTTTTTAATACTACAGTATTGAATATTTTCCCAGATTTATTAATTCATTTCTATTCATGCAAAGCCATGTGGAAAACACTTTTCTGGGCCAGCAAATCATTTTATTTTCCATTGCAGCGCTTTCTCCTGTTTTATACACGTTTTTTTTATCAGAAAGCCATCATTTTGCCTGAGCCTCAATTTCCTTAACTTTTCCCGAAATTGAGCCTGAAATTTTCTTAAATTTTTCTTAACTTTCACTGAAATAGACTGGCTAAAATGGCTTACACTTTCGTTATTAACATTGTATGCTTGAATTTGAATTCCATTTTTAACATTTTGAATGCAACAACGACGAAATATCGATTTTTGACCAATAAGAAGCACTAACTTTTGGAAATTGAGCCTCGTGATTTTCTTAAGATTTTCTTAAGAGTTTGACCATTTGAGCCTAATTTTCTTATAAACTTTTTTCTTACAAAAATCGCGTGACCTACTTTCTTCTGTTTCAGAATTCAATTTTCCTTTAATTTGAGGTCACTTTTCTCCTGCTTCAGAGCATCTTTTGATTTATTAAAAATATGCTGTGAAGATTTTTGGTAGCAAGGCAGATCAATAAAGTGGTTTAGCGGACGCGAAAGGCCTTTTCACGTCCTTTAGCAAGATTTTATACTGTCAGGGAAAGTCAGAGAATGTAAGGGAAAGTCAGGGAAACTTGCAATGACCAAAGGAGAATAGCGCTTTCATACTGCAGGTCAAGGAAAATATTAGATTTTTGATCATCGCTGAAGTATTCAACTTTTTTAGTTTCATTTACAGTTTGTCTCTTGCTTTATCGTTAACGTAAAATAATTCGATTAATCCAAGAAAAACTTGAATTAGTGTTGTCATGTACAGTCCTCAGTCAAAGGTTTTGTTAACATTGTGCTAGAAATTGCGGCTGTCAGCCGTCAAAGGGTGAATATTGACCCCCATAGGTCAGGGGGAAGAGGTCATTCTCTCAGAAAATAACAGTAATGGGATAGATTTTCACGAAGAAAGTCAGGGGAAATTTTTTGCTTTTTAGTTAAGAGTCCGGGAAAGGTTTATCAAAATGTCCGTATAGACCCTGTTTAACACTCGTGATTGATTTGCCTTGCAACGCTTTTCTTCAAATCTCAGCCTGACGCAGGCACTGCAGAGTACCGGAAACATCTCCTGTGTTTTACCCAAGGTTGAAGCAAGTCGCTGAACTTTTATTTGTTCATGCAATAGGCATGTATGCTTGTTCTGTAAATGCAAAGAGTTATTTGAAAGCGTTTGTATTAATGAATACATAGTTCCTGTTATAGAATTAGAATGAGTTAATGGTTCGTACACATGTTCGTACATTACACTTGTAAATATACATGTTTTTTGTTAATTTTTCTGTGCAGTTTATAATGGGCGTTGAGTTTGAGCTTGTATTCGAGTGGGGACTCGTTTGATATGATCCCATATCTAGTTGTGGCTTTGTGGTGTTGCTTTTGTGTTGCTCTCCTTTTGTTGGATATGATACTGTTAGCCTTTATATCTGGCTATTGGCAATGTGGGTGTTGTGTATTTGCAGATGCCTATGCCCCACTTTGACCTACGCCAGTTGAGAGACCACAGAATTTAACACTACATATTCTCATTTGTAGTGTGAGCTAATTTTGAATATTTCAATGATATAGAAGCGCCGAAGGCGCTAGATGTCCAACTCAGGGGTTTGCACATTGAACCGAGCGAGGCAAATTTGCTTTGGCGGCCATTTTAAATGGTGGCAAAAAGGATTATCGCCAGTACTAAGCCCTTATAATTTGGTGAAAAGTAAGGGCTGATTTCATGAAGTTCCACACGGATTTTAAGCGTGTAAAGCGGTGAGTTAGTATGAATCATCTCTTGTCCGTTCAATTTTGTTTGAAATCTGGCAATTTGTGCATTTTATCGCCACGTTTCAAGTACTTCAAAGGTGGCAGTTGCAGCGGTGTGCTTCTGTCTCATTGAAATAAAGTGTTTTGCAAAGATTTCATTGAAAGAGGATCAAGTTAGCAATTGCGATTTAAAATTTCATTTGCTGCAGTATTTACACTAGTAACCTTAAAAACTTTCATTTTTGGTTGGAGGTCTTTTTATCACTTTGTCTGGAAAAGTGAAAAATGATGGAGCAGCATTTGGCAACAAGTGGGGTTTATCTTCATTTTTCGAAAAATTAAAATCCGAAGGAAGGAAATGCTCGCCACATAAATAGCTATTAAAGGTAGGTTTAGAATGTTCTCTCTGTTGCAACTATCCATTCGGAGCAGGGTCTTATCCTTCAGGGGAAATTTATGAAATGAAATGCCGTTTTTAGAAAAACGATTTATGCATCCATATGCAGAGCAAGATTTAACAATTTTCTGGAAAAAGATCCGATCCAATTTCACCTGTTAAAGATAACAATGTGACATGTTTTATCTGTTTACCTCAATGGCAGCAAACAGCAGACAACCCGAGTCCGCATTCATAGTTGGGTGTGCAGAGCTCTGAGTCTTAACATCACAAGCAACCACGGGGAAAAGATTATTGTTAGCTTCGTATATAAATTTTAAAACAACAACAATGTAATTAGGTGCCAATGGCTTTACTGCTACGTTCCAAAAAAGGTTTTTAATTATATTTTTCGAATTTCACAAAGCGCACCGCAGCAACTGCCACCCTTAAATTACTTGAAACGTCGCGATAAATACACGAATCGTCAAAATTCAATCGAAATTGAGGAGATAAGAAATGGTTAATGATGACTCACCACTTTACACGCTAAAAATCCGCTGGGAACTTCACAAACTCGGCACTTACTTTTTACCAATTTATAAGGGCTCAGTAATGGCGAAAAATCTTTATAATGGCATCGCTCATTTATAATGGCGAAAAATCTTTTTACCACCATTTCAAATGGCCGCCAAAACAAAACTTGCCTCACTCTGGCAGACCGAGTTGGACATCTAGCGCCTTCGGCGCTTCTATATCATTGGAATATTTTTATCCCACATGACTACGAGGCTATTCCATGATGACTTATCCCTAATACCTCGTAGTGGGGTACAAAAACGATTAAGATTTGCCATTTCTGCGCGTATTTTGAAGGTTTCTTGTTAGGACTCTATTACGAAAGCATTTCAGTTGGAGACCTTGAGTTCATTAATTCTTTTAACGGATAATGTACCTTGAAGATATGTTTTCTAGACCAAAACTTCTACAATATAATGCATCTTGAAACCTACCCAACCTCCATACCGCGTTTTCAAGACGGCGATGTCGCCCATCACAATTAGCACCCGGCATTTCCAACTCTTTTAAAAAATGAGGAATGTCATAAAAAGTTTGCAAGCCAGGGTTTTTAATTGTAGTAATTAAAGGGAAAGACTTCTTGTGTCTACTACTAAGTAAATTTGCAGTACGTCCACGAAATAAGTGCTTGGCTGATAGATCGTTTGTACTCATTGATTGTAAGTCTCTATGTCAGTGCTTCTTAACATGGGAAGAACTGCCCCTGGGGGGAATTTAACTTAATAAGGGAGGAACTGAATGCTACCAACATCGATCACGCAAAATATTGAGGACATCAGCTATGAATCGGATACCAAATTGACGTCTAATAATGCTAGCAGTGTTGATCCATATTCTATTTAGTGAGGCAAGGCTCGCTTTCATTGCATTATACCCAAGGTGGAACAGCAACGAAAAAGTTGGGAAACAAGGCTTTAAAAATAACTATTTGCTTTTATGAACTAAGGAAAAATCAAATATTTATTTTGGATATTTTATTTCATGTTTTTGGCTAACTGCAGCGAGGACCAAGCTGTATTAAAACACTTTTCCAGCCCTCTCCCCCATTTACAATGCAAGTTAATATTTCATTTTATATTGATATCGTTATGTCGTAGATCATAGTTTACATGCAAAGCTAAGGCATATAAAGAATAACGGAAATTTCGAGTTTATTTTTGAAATGTTAGTATACTCTTTTTTATGGAAGAGAGTAACTGGCCACCCTAGCAAACTAGTTTATGACACAAGATAAATGCCCTCTCTATTAGGCACTTATAGTGCTTTCAAATTTACTTTTCCATTATCGATACAGAATTTATGCTTCAATTTGACGCTTGCTTAGTTTTATGATGTAGTAAAACATCAGCAAAAGTGGAATATATTCCTTTGATTTTCAAGCTAAGTTGCAGCTTTGGTACTTAAGATTAAAAGGTATTCCCGTATACTTTCGTACGTGGAAGAGTGCCTGTGAGAGGACACTTATCATTGGTTGGCCAGTTCCTTTCCTCGAGGCCTTTATCTCCCCAGTGTTCCCACTGGGTACCCATTTGCTGCTGGGTGAGCAAGCATTCAGTCAGGGCATCCATTTGGGCTCGAGCCGTAGACCTTCCACATGGGAGGCACGCGCTCTAACCACTATGCTACCTCACTCGTACTGAAGATTACGTTAAGAATAATTCAAGGCTCAAATCACAACATTGTACGAATATTGAGGTTCGGCAAGAAATTAGGTATGCTTATTAAAAAAAGAGTTTATTGGTAGTTCGGGAGATGCTGTGGGATTAACCTTAGGTTTTGTCTGATTCTGACGAGTTGCTGTTACGGCAAAGTGGTCCGGGTTTGCCTTTCAATGTCTGTTGTGAATATCAACAAATATTTGGCAGTAATCAGCCATGATTGAAGGTAAATTCTGTTGAATGTCGTGTGTTTGTTTAATTTTCAATGTAGTGAATGCTACACAGGGTCCTGAAAATCTCGTCATCGTATTCGAGATTCCCTCTTCTTTTGTTTCCAATAACTCATTGCAAATATTGTTTCTAAGACAAAGACACACTATCACTAGAGTTGATGTTTGGCGAGTCGCTTCTTCTGAATGCTGGTTTACATCTATCTCATTCGAGCTGACAATCGCGTGAATATTGCTGTAGGAAGGGCATTTATGCTTGCCTATTGAAGCTATTTAACAAGGACACCATGAAGCATTGATTGAATCTGGGGATAATTGACCGTGTTTGATGCGTCGATTTTGGTTCAAACCGCACCGGTTTCAGATCATGAAAAATTCATAAGAGTGGCGGAAAATGTCTTTAATTGAAGGCAGTCATTCTGCAGAAGGTTAGTTCAATTGAGATGATATCAAAAGCAAATATAATTGGATTTTGGTAACTTGAGATTTTAGTATCATAATGTGTAGATTTAGACGAATGTTACCACCATGAGGCTACGAGAAATTACGAGACATTTCGAAGGTAGAAGACACAAGGAAGAAAGAACGAAAGGTCTGTGTTGTGATTAATCCCATTGTACTGTTGCTTGGCTTTCCTTGTGTGAAATGAGTAAGCTTACTTCTCGTGAAATATCCTAGAGATTTTCACACAAGTATAATGTCGCTTACATTTTTACAGGTACACGTATTTTAAGGCCTGGTGGGAAAAATTTCTTACTTTTGGGTTATATTTTAGTTCTAAAAGTTTCCTAATTTAATACACTAAATTGCAATGGAAGCATAAACCAATTGTGAATATAGATAATATTAGTATTATAACGAATAAAATGCGCTAGTGTGAAGTAAAATCTAAAGCAATGTCACGTTCACATTGATTTGGTCCAGCTTTACATTGAACCAGGTAGCGATTTCAATGTGCTATTTGTTCATCTTAGCCTTTTCCTTTTAGTTTTAAAATTTCTTTAATTTTAGCCTGACTAGTACTGGGCTACTTATAACCTGGTTCCTTAATTTTAAGAAATGTACACGTACATTTTGGCCGGTGACACGTAATATGTTTAGGTCGATATCAGGCCAATTGATCACTAACAGCTAGATGTTTTGCTAGTCGTTTGCATAAAGGGATATAGTTCGCTACAATCTTCCCCCTTCAGGCGAAGAGGACAGTATAATATACCACAATAATGGGAACAAAAGTGGACGTCTTGGAAAAGTTGCCTGAATTAAATCAAGCTTTCAATTCGGAAATATCAGCTCTGATTCGGTTACAATGTCTGTAGCAAGCATCAAAAGTTATACTGGAACTTACACCAGACCATATTTCAACAACGCATGCTAAATGCTTTTTTGCTGTAACTACGTCAATCAACGTTTTTTCCAGAGCCACAATACAAAATACCTTATTTCTAAAATAACGGTATTGATATTTTCTTATGATTTAAGTCCTTAGTGCTGGATACAAAGAGTTGTTTGAATCAATGAATTTCCTTAATAGCAAAAGGGCTATTTTCCGCAGCCTTAGGAAATCCCACTGATAGTAGCCATGTTTTTAGGCCTTTGGTTAATCTCACTTTGAGCTGTGCCTCGTAGTTGCGCAACGAATGGTACAGAATAGCTTTGCAAAAGATCTAGTATGAGTTTCAACTACCAGACGGTGTGTGCAAGAAAATAGAATTCAGTAGCTGGAAAATCTGCAATAACAGTGGGATTTCGCAGACGCTCACTCATCCATCTAGATTGCTAACCTAGCTACTTAGTTGTTTAGTTTTGAACAGTTCTGTGTGAGATTTCTCAACGAGTGTTTACATGAGAACTCCCATATCAAAGGAAAGTAAATATTTACTACGATATTTAGCGTTCGTCTGAAATTTCACAATAGTGGAAAAGGGCAAAAAACCTGCTTCAATATTTGAAAATTCGCAATGGGTTCATATTCTTGGACCAGATTGGTCATCGGTTACAATTTTTCTTTTTCCTGTGCTTGCAGTGTACAGTTGTTGGACGGAAGAGAAGCAAAGTAGAACCTATTAATATACATTGTACAGAATAAAAGACAACAGAATGCCATTTTGTTGTCAATTTGTTTTTGTACCAGTGACATATTGTCAGAAAATAATTAAGAAGTACCAGATGAAAACTGGACACGATGCCTTGTATTTACGGTGACGACATGTGCAGGATACTTCACAGGGCCATTTGCTTTTTCCAAGTATCTTTGGACTTGTGCATGTATCAGCACGTCAGCTACTGCTGGCAGGGAAGTGTGCATATTTGAATTAGCCTCTTTGTTCTAGTCCTCGTAAGTGGCACATGTTAGGGGTATGGGGTGTGCACCCCAATAGATGATCAGATTTCTTTTTCTTAGAGGAAAGTCCCTTTATGGCAACGGTGACTCACAGGGACGCCAGAGCGATAGTGGAACAAGGGGGGCCAATAGGAGCAATGGGCAACGACTAGAATGGCCATTTTTTGGATATGTCATTCCATCATTTAGCACGGGCTATATCTATTACAATCATATACATCTCTCTTCCAATCATATATTACTTATTTATATAGCTTACTTGATATCCGTTGTATCATAACATTGTCTAAAAACAATTCTATTGCATTTCTGAAAGGGCAGTTTTACTCCCTTTGCTCCCCCAACTGAAAGGCAGGAGTGACGTTTGCTCTCCTCTGCTCGCCATCTTCTGCGTCCCTGGCGACTCATCGCTAAATTTCAACAGTCTATCTTTTCTTAAATGTGAGTTGACAATAATACATATACGAATAATAAGCATTTTTTCTTCTATTGAAGATGCCTCTCAAGGGACAAGAAAAGAAGTTACAGTAAAGACCGGGGATCTCAGAGATGATTATCACCTGAAAGATGAAGTTGGAAGGTAGTAGAATTATACCTTGTGTAATATGATATATATTCTTAGAGACCACGTGTTTGTACACATGGGCATATCCATAGGGATTTCTGGAGGGGTGCTGCACCCCCCTCAACAATAAGCTGGTCGGCAAATTTGTGTCAAATAGGAATATTGTTCGTAAACGGTGTAATGCTGAAAAAAGCCCAAAGAAAGTCCTATTTGCCGGCAAATTGGACTGAATCCATGACATGAAGTCCTGTACTCAATGCTGTGAATTTTTAAGAAGAAACGAAGGTGACAGTGTCCAACTTCAGTAGAGTATCTAGATATTTCAGTGACTGAACTTAAACTCGTAACGTTAAACTCCTGGTTGTGTACTCTTAATCTCAACTCGTGACTCTTAACTATGAACTGTGAACTATGAACTATAAACTCTAAACTATGAAGCGAATGCTAAGCTAGATATACGATTGATTGCGGAGGAGTGCTACACGTGAAAAAGTTTCCAATAATCACATTTATAATTTCATTCGTTTTAGAGGAAGATTCGGAGTTGTTCATAAAGTCATCTGCAAAGAGGATAATTGTATTTATGCAGCAAAGTTCATCAAGGTTACCCAAGCAAAACGAATTGATGTCTTCAGGGAGATCGAAATTATGAAAAAGCTCGACCATGATAACCTCATTAAACTTACTGATGTATACGATATGCAGACCAGAATTGTCGTTATCATGGAGTTGTGAGTGTTGATAACATTTGGTTTTTTCATTTGTGTAAATGAAACAGAGCTTTTTAGTGAAAAACGCTATATCTATTATAAACCGAATGATCGTTTCATTCCCCATAGTAGTGAGATAATAACACTTCTGGCTGTAGGCCTGTAGTAGATTAAATTTTTGGTTCAAATAAAAGCAAAGCAGTTTATTCCATTTTTAGCAAAAATTTAGGTATTTCAGCCTAGCTCAAATAAAAGTGCAATAGCACTTAGTTAAGGTTATCATTTATTTATCAGCATTGAAATTTTTTATCTAATTTTGCAAGAAAGAATAGCCTTTTGTATTCCCACACTAACGCTTGATTAAGAAAGTAAAGGTCTCGCACGTTGAGCAATTGCATTTTGAGAGACCCCTCGTAGTGTACGAACGGAATATAAAATAGGGTGGCCAGTTCCTTTCCTTGTCCCCTTTGTCTCCCCGTGATTCTCCCAACCGTTGGTATGTGCAAGTATTTTGCAACAATTCGAAGAATGTTTTGAGTTCCAGATCTACTGCACAGGAGATGAGTGCTCTAACTATTTCCCAATTAGCTAGTCCTATACGTTGGTTAGTTAATTCTTGTACCTAATGATCCAATGTTTGGGAGATAGTACCTCAAAGGCATTTTACTGTTTCATTGCCCTTACATCTTTTTTATTTGTAGTATCTCTGGTGGTGAGCTTTTTGAACGAGTAGTTGAAGAAGACAGCTTGACAGAATCTGAAGCGGCTATTTACATGAGACAGATTCTGGACGGCCTACAACACATGCACGGGAAGAACATTGTCCACTTAGATCTCAAGGTATTACATCCCTAAACGTCACTTTTCTAATTACTGTTGGAGGAAACTCTGGTCGTACTAGCTATGAAGGAGAACATTCAAAACAGCCAGTGAAGCATCTTTGAAAGCAAAGTCAACAAACGGCGATAATAGGAAGATAAAACTTTGTGAAATTTGTTGGACTTCGCATGAGCGTAGGAGGACGTACAATTTAGGGGAAGCTGTATCCTTTCTGTAAACTTTCTGCCCAAATTTCCTATTGTTCTTTCAGGAAATATGCCCGAGTGAAACGGATTTCTGCATAACTTTGGGGGGCTGCAGCCCACCTGTTCCTTCCTCCTACGCCTATGGGAATACGTATTTGGAAAAGAAAAATTACTTGTGCATCCCCAGAGATTTATCAAAAGGAAAAAATAACTTTTGGAGTTGTTGAAATTTGAAGGAAATCGAGAAAATCAAGTGTCATATCACAAATGTAGAGCTTTCATCTTTGCTATGTAAATATAATGCTTTAGAGGGAGGCTATAGAAGGATGCCTTTCTCCAAGTGTTTAGTTCTGGGGAAGTCTTTAATCATACACATATCCGCAAAGCTATACTAAATATGGCCTAAGTTACACAAACGATGTTGGTTAGACACTTTGTATCACACATACAAATCCTGTCTACTCCATATTATGTTGCATAATTTATGCAATATTCTTTCATTGTTTGCTTTCATCCAATCATAACCAAGCAGCAAATTGGTATGCTTGGTGAAGTCTTTGTGCAAGAGCTCCTATCTTATTTTAGCCGGAGAATGTCATATGTGTCCAGCCTGGGAGTACAAATATTAAACTGATCGATTTCGGACTTGCACGTCAATTGGAGCATGGAAAAGAAATAAAAATTGCATGCGGGACGCCAGAATTTGTTGGTATGTACCAAAAAGCTGTGTTTTTAATGTACTATAATGATGATGTGTTGGAAATGATGATGATGCTGATTGTTTTGAAGATGATGATGTGATTTGTTAATAATGGTAAGATAGTAGGGTGATTACAAGATGGTGCTCAAAATGGCAGATGATAGTTTTTATGTAAAGAATTTTTATGCAAAAACAATCCTGGATGAAAGCTTTTATGTTGTAATTTTCCGTCCTTAACTCTGCCATTAGAGTCTTATTATTTGAAATGACCGATTACTTCGAAGTATTAATGGTTGCATCATCTGCTTTCAGCACCAGAAGTACTCAACTATGATCCAGTAACGCTTGCAAGTGACATGTGGTAGGTTGAGATTGAGACGAGGCTTTGTTCTAAAGATGGTCTGCTTCTTTCAAGGGGTGAAACTGTGGCCCCAGCTCTCATCCTGTAATGATTGATAGTAATAAGCATGTTTAGTTCCATTACATTTTGCACACATTTTCCATCTCATCAACAATCCAAACCTCACCAATTCTCTACAGTCTCTCTCCCATCTTCGTCTTGTTGCAGATCTTTCCATTTTCTGCCGCTATTTTCACGGACATTGCTCTCAGGAATCAAGAATATTATTCCTGATCCAAATCAAGAATGTTATTCCGTGCTCGAACCCCCAGAAGCTCTACCTATTCACAACCTTTCCAAGTTACACTACCTAATCCACGTACTCTATCTCATAAGTCATCTTTCATTCCGAGAACTTCTCAACTGTGGACCTCATTGTCACCCACTACTTTCCCTGAATCCTACAATTTTTCATCTTTTAATCTAACATCAACAAACATGATCTTATCTCCCTCTCTACTCAAACCTCCCCATTTTCCCAGTTTTTCCTTTGTCGAGGCTTTGTTATAGGCCCTACGGCCTTTTCCCGACTTTACTTACTAAAAAAAGAGCAAGACTTTGATGGGATAGGTCAAGCACCACGACAATCTGTCATATTTCTTGCAAAATGCTATCGGAGGCGATGTTACCAGCATTGCAATTTTATCAGGAATAGAGTGAGGCTTTGTACGTTCATGCTAACCTCTCCTGAAATGATATGTTTGTATTGGATTATCACAAATGTTTGATAATAATAAGATATTTTGCAGCTAGCTGTACTATTCTCATATGTGCTTCCCGATTTTACAGATATCAGATAAAGTTCCCCCCTGCAGCTAACAAAGTCACCCATTTTGGATTGTAAAACCTCCCCTTAATTCATTCACCCCCAGCATCTAGCATATTTCCTATAAAATGGTTAATGTGTTCTTGCTCATTTCTTGAATGGCTAATTGACAGAGCTTGAAACCTCTATGTATTGAAATTTGTGTGTAGCCCTAGAGTGCTTCTCTTCTGAAACTCGGAATAAATTTTGGGTGGCACTGCCAAGCAACAATCAATTCATACACCTTAATATCCATGCTATGTCAAACATGATTTTTTTATATCACATTTAAGAATGCAAGTCATTGGTTTTAAATTTATTTTACTTCAAGTCCTGAACAAGAGTTTATTTTTTTAACATTTTAAGCTCTAGTCGTATTATTATCAATATAATGATAAATACGCTAGATTCTAAATTTTAGTGCATCACATATTTACTAGATTTTAGTATTGAATGAATTTTTTACAATCGATAGCCTGATGATATTTTCGATATTTTTTCATCACTCTAACTATTTTTCTATCCAATTTAATTCAATTTAATTCAATTCAATTCTAGGAGTGTAGGTGTAATTGCATATATTCTGTAAGTACCCTTTTGTCTTCTGCTTCCATCTACACGTTTTTTTAATAAGAAAACCGTCATGTTGACTGAGCCTCAATTTTCTTAACTTTTCCCGAAATCGAGCCTGAGATTTTCTTAAATTTTTCTCAACTTTTACTGAAGTAAACTGGCTAAAATGATTTGCACTTTCCTTATTAATATTGCATACTTGAATTTGAATTCTATCTTTAATATTGTCAATGCAATAACAACGAAATATCAATTTTTGGCCTATGAAAATACTAAATTGTGGAAATTGAGCCTCGTGATTTTCTTGAGACTTTCTTAAGATTTTGACTATTTGAGCCTCATTTTCTTACAAACTTCATTCTTATAAAAAAACGTGTATTTGACCATTGATTTCCTTCTAGTGTCTGGCTCAGTTCAAACGTTCTCAAAATTTCACAAAACATCGCTGAACATTTTTTTAGTGAAGTTTTTAGGTTTGACTACCCATCCCTCAACATCGCTGAATATTGCTAAGCATTTCGTCCAAATGTTTAGCGACTCTTTGCGAAATGTAGAACAGCGTTTGAACAGGGCTTTAGATGTAGCATCTCTCTTGTTATTTGATGTATCTTCTTTCAACAGATCTCGAATTGTATTTCTTCGCTTGTTTAGCTTATATGTGAGTTTAAAACAATATGGAACACAAACATCGTGCTTGGATATGCTTAGAAGTAATAAGCGCGATCAAATGATATGTCTTATGATATTAATTTCACGGAATGCTTTGTAGCAAGTGCCAATTCACACAATTTCCTTTGCATATCTCCTTTTCCATAGATTAAGTGGTTTATCTCCTTTCCTTGGTGACACAGATTCCGACACATTAGCAAATGTTACTGCATGTGAATGGGATTTTGATGACGAGTCCTTCGATGACGTTTCAAATGAATCGAAAGATTTTATTGAAAGCCTTTTGATACACAATCCAAGGTAATACAACTCGAGCTATTTTGCATGGATTGTACTATTAACATCTGTGAAGTGGGTGACTAATGGCTTTATATACATATATACATACATGAAAATACGTATCTCCATTCAGTAATGTATTTTTTGGGGGTGTTGGGGGCATAATGCTCCCTAATATCGGCCATGCTACAAGAGAGTTGGTCACAGTGCTTCTTTGCTTTTAGTAAAAGTAGTTGGTCAAATGATCATAACGCCCCTCCTCCAGTGTAAAGTGTTTTGGTACACCTCTGCCTCCATTCACACACATACATACAAATTTTTAATAAGAAAAAAGTTTATAAGAAAATGAAGCCCAAATGGCCAAAATCTTAGAACAGTCAAGAAAATCTCAGGCCCAATTTCAGGAAAAGCTAAGAAATTTTATGCTCAGGCAAAATGATGGTTTCTTTATAATAGAAAGGCGTATTGGTTATATATGCATATACATAAATGACAGTATTTCCATTCATACACATGCATACATCACATGCATAAATGCATGAGCACTCATTGTCCCTATTATTGCTAATCTACTTTGAATCAGTAACGAAGCCAGGGAGTGGCATGGGGGCAGTGCCCTCAGCTCAACGATCTTGCCTTTGCCTTGTCCCCCTTGCCCGCCCATAACCATGAATCTTGATGAATTGGCATCTTGTAGTTCTTTTTCTACGTCAAAGATAATAGATTGAGGTTTCTAATGATG
Organism: Cassiopea andromeda; assembly: GCA_018155075.1. Classification (NCBI taxonomy): domain Eukaryota; kingdom Metazoa; phylum Cnidaria; class Scyphozoa; order Rhizostomeae; family Cassiopeidae; genus Cassiopea; species Cassiopea andromeda. The sequence continues at coordinate 135,395 of WIPJ01001784.1, forward strand.
ATTACAAAGGAGCATTCTCCGGAATTTTAGGGAACATAAATGTCAAAATGTTTTCTGGGGGCAAGCCCCCAGACCTCCTTTGCTACCTTTCTGATACTATAAATGATATTGGTATCATTGTAGCCAACGTAGAAGGCGTGGTAATGATAACATTTCTGATCGGAGCCCCCAAACTCCTTTCTTTCCCTGTGTTCCCAATTAAAAAACTCTCTTTATACTTAGGTGTGGCTGCCACGCCCATCGGGCCTGGTTGCCCTCCTTACTTTTGAAAGCTGGCTTCGTGACTGCTTTGCATTCGAAATTTCCCAAATCCCCCTCATTATATAACCCCTCCCCCCCACTTATGATCTCCAGCCCTTCGGTATTGAAAGTGAGCTCAAGTGAAGAATCTAAGCTCGGCCCAGGCCGTGTTAGCTCATGTTTCTGAGGTGGCTCTATCTGAGACCCTGTTTACATGATATCAGATTAAAATGAAACCGATATGTTTTTGCATCGTATTGCCCTTCCGTTTGCACGATGGAGGTGATGAATCAGATGTAAAATCAATACGCACACGACTACGATACAGAATGAATATGGTGTCGTGTCGACCCATGAATCCGATATGATTTCATACCTGATCAACAATGAGGCTATATGATATAAAATCACATCGGATTCGTGGTCTACACGAGAGCATATTCATTCTGTATAATTTTCATGTGCGTATTGATTCTACATCGGATTCATCATCATCATCATTATCATCGTGTAGACGGAAGGGCAATACGCTGAGAAAGCACATCGAATTCATTTGAATCCGATATCGTGTAAACGGCGTCTGAAACCATTGTTTTGTCGACAGAAGCAGGCCTAGCCCCATTTCGATTTCAGTCTGGAGTAATTCTTTTATCGAAGTAATTTTGTGTTTGATTTGCTATCTACAGCAGACGTAGCCGCAAAATGTGCTAAATTCTTCCGCAATTTCTAATATATTGAGCTGTGAACGTTTCTCTAAAAGCACAGTTTCATTGCGTTTCAGAGATCGTCGCACAGTTGATTTGTGTCTTGAGCATGACTGGATTCAGGTAACTATTTCCTAATATCAGTTTGATATTCAATATGATCTCTCAGCTATTCAAAAAAAAAAATAACAATCTCTTTTCTACTGTGCAAATTGGAAGCTGTGATTCACACTATATTGGATTTTCATCAAATTTGGTTGTTCTTTTGTTTCATTTCATTTCATTCTGTAAATATTCATCATTTCTACTTTCAAGCTTAAGTTACTCACCAAGTCACTCACCAATTGCGTTACTCAAGTTACCAAGTCACTCACCAATTAAGTAACTCAAGAAGTCACTCACCAATCGCGTACGACAAATTCTTCTATTTTGGCCTCTCCCCAAGGAAATGATTGAATTTGAAGCAGCTTGTACAGTTCATAAAGTTTTGAAGGGACTTGCTGCTCCTTACATGCAACCAATGTTTCATAGCAGGTCTGAGTCCTGCAATGGACTCTTACGTATCACCAGCACTGACATTAAAATTCCATTATGCAAAACCTCTAAAAGTTAGCGCAGATTTTCCTATCGAGGAGTCGCTATCTGGAATCAGTTAAGCCATGAAATAAAAACTGCACCTTCGCTAGCTAATTTCAAAATGAAATTTAAAATGTTTTTGAACAACCAAAGAAGTCGATAATCTTCATCAATTTTAGACACATTCTCTCGAGCTCGCATACATGTATATTTTTATAATTTTTGTTTTTTGCTTTACAAGTATACTAGTATTCTAAGCAGCATTTTAATGTAATTATGGTTTTCCATTTTGTGTTGACAGGGCACATTGTAAACCAGTCATGCACTGAATGTATTTCTACCCTGTTTAAATAAGTAAAAATGAAATGAAATGAAATCCCTCCCATCTTTACAATGCAACATAGCATAGCGCTCCACGTAACTATGCAGTTGCAAATTAAAGTACATTCCCTCCCTCCCTGGTAGAGGCTTTACGTACCTGGTGAATGATCCCTTCTTAATGTAACATGCATAATTTCTAGAGCCACAGCTACAAGAAGAGGAAGAAGCTCAAGGTCGAAAATTTACGAAAATTTCTAGCAAAAAAGCGCTGGCAGGTATTCAGTTTAACATCTATTGCAATATTAACACAAATTTTCTAGCATTGGACTGAATGTGAAGCAAGCACGTAGCTGTATGGGGGCCTGGAAGGGTAGTCCCCTACCAAACCAGACATCTGGCATGGTGCTACCCTCAAGCAGAATGATTGAACATGAGGTTTAAAATTCTTGCCCCCTCCCAAGATGATGGTTAAGGCAGGCATTGTCCCTTCCTCTAGTAAAACACCTTCAGCCGCGTGGCTGAAGTGAAGGTTGAATTTTAGCTATAGATCAATGTCTAGGTACACGTGTTCTTCATAAGAAACCAGTTTATCAGCAACCCAGTACTATCAAAGAAGCTTTTGGAACTACAAGGAAAGAACTAAGAAACTAACGATGCTCGGTTCAACGTAGAGCTGAACAAAAACAATGTAAACATCACATTGTTTTAGAATTTAGCTTGTATTAACGCACTTTGTTATAGGACAAACAGTTTGCTACAGTTGCCTTCTGGGTATGCTGTCACAGCAATTTAATTCGCTAAATTAAGAAACTTTTAAGAAACTTTTAGGACCAAAATGTGGCCAAACGTTAAGAAACTCTTAATACTAGGCCTTGAGCTAGGTTTCTTATAGAAAAAAGTGTGTATGTCTTGTGAAGCTGGATCTGAAATTTTCAATTTTCAAAATGGCCTTTATAGTGTGACGCTAAGAGGGCGCTTCTGGTGAACTATAGACTATGCTTCGCTGTGGATTGTTCATGTTGTATTGACTTTGAATTTTGTTCTGTTATTTCATTCGTTAATTTCAATTAGTGTTATTAGCATCATAACGGGCGTGCCCAGTTTAGAGTAGAGAGAACGTCTTGAAGAAAACACTCGAAAAAGTAGCAGCCTTGTTGTGAAGGTTTAGAAGACGTTTAGCCGAAGTTTATAATAAAGGTCCGAGCTCTAAAGTTGGTCGTCCTTCATAATATGAAAGTCGTGCGTTTATATTGCTAAAGTACATTTCGTTGATTGATTATTAATACTTGTTGTGTTTTCGAAGAATGCACTCATCTTAGCCTTTCCTGCGTAATCCAAGCGAAAGGTTAACATGTTGATCTTCCAGGCATTTTGTTGTAATCATAAGCGGGAGGGGGTAGGGGGCTGCAGCCCTCCATGATGGCCAGAAATCCGTTTCACTCGGGCAAATTCTCTGAAAGAACAATAGGAAATACGGGCAGAAAGTTTACAGAACGTTTACAGTCCCCCTAAATTTGACCTCCTCCTACGCCCATGGTTGTAATGTCTGAGTCGTGCTCTCCAAATGTGTTTTGAGTTGTTTTCTGAAGCTACGTAAAGAGTAATTTAAGAATAATGCAAGGCTCAAATTTCATCAAAACTCATTGGTTAACAACAGCATTGCTCTATGCTTTCTTAGGCATTCACAACTGAATAGGTCGATCAGAAGTAGAGTCAATAACCAAGTAGAAGTGGACTCTGGCGTTTTAAGACATGTAACTGACGATTTACTTGTAGTGAAATCTTCCATGGATGTTGCTATACATTGTTCATAAGAAACTGATTTATGTGAAACGAGTACTAGGACGATTAAAAAATTAAGAAACTCTAGTACTTTGTTCAAGAAAATTAAGAAACTATACGATATCAATTTTTCTTAAAGAGAGAACATTGACTTGCTTCCACTCGTCAGTTTGTACGATTTTTGTTTGAAAAAGACTGTAACTCACTATTGTGACCTGCTTGGACATTGTTCGTGACGGTGAACGGTTACATCTACCCAGAAGTGTTCGATACATGTACTAGTTGCCAATTTAAATGGCCTCATTTGCATTGCCAAATTCGAGGCTAGTCTTTTCGTTGCTCTTTTTCGGCACAATCATGCCTCTATTTTCGTAGCTCGTTTAATCTTCAACCAACTGTAGTGTAGCGAAATCTGATTATCTTCCCTCGAAGCGCATTCCACATTCAAGATTAGACCGTTTGAAATATTATCTGCAGCATTGGTGAATTTATCCTGATCATCGCATGATTACGGAGTTACTTCAATATGCCTTTACTGTCAATACTTGCTTTTTTCACCAGTCATTTATCAGTGGCTGATCTCAAACCGTTTTTGAGATATTTGCGATCTGTTCATTGATTCACTAAATGTTTGCTTGCTTTTCTGAAGGCGTTAATTTTAATCATACTGTTCAGAAGTTTTCTCGCAAATTCTGTGAAGTTTTCGCTTGCTGTATGGTTTTTTGGCATAGTGATACTTTTAGGAAAGGGGGTTTAATTGTCAAGGCATTAAATACCTTAAAAGGACGATGTTCAGATTAGGCTTGCTTACCAACAAGTGATGACTTCATGGGGCTGTATTATTGGTTGTTTTTATAAGAAACATGTCTATAAGAAACATGAGGCTGAAATTAAGCAGAAAATCAAAAAACATTAGGAGGCTGAGTTTCAAAAAATAACATGCAAAAGTTGTTTTCAATAGTAAATATTTGATCAAGCTAGCAAGAAAATAGAATGAACATCCATTACATGCTTCCCAAAACCCGAGCATCGTATTTCTTGCATTACAATTGCCAAATCTGGGTTGTTATTGTCATCCAAAGTCTTTAAATTTAGCAAAAATTTAAGAAACATTTAAGGCTCGATTTGATAAAATATTAAGAAGCAACCAGAAAGTTTGTATTTTTTATAAAAAATATAGCATAGGTGACGACACCTCGTAAGGTGTCAGAATCCAAAACATGATACATCATTATACCAAAGGCCTTCCTTCACTTTCTTTTTTCTCTTTTTTATCACATTCTTCTCTTTCTGTACCCAATGCCATGATCGTACCTCCTTCATGATGCAAAGAGAGAGATGAAGCAACCTTTATCTCATGCAGAGTTTTCTTTCTGGTTTTCTTCAATCGTGTTGACTATACCCTGATAGAACATAGGCAAATTTTGTGATGGACCAATCAGCGGATTTGATTACAAACAATTATTAGCCAATAAGATGCCTCAATTTTGAGCTAGTTAAGCCTTAACAGAAGAATTTCTCAATAGAAAGTTTAGACTTTCTTGACTGATGGAGCTTTGCTGTCTTCACTTGCTCAATGCATCGCTTGAAATGTACGTTCACGTCTAAAGCATGTTCAGCACTACCTCACCTAAGAACACTTTTGTATGTAAAATCTTGAATATTGGAAAAGTGAAATACGTATTTGGCCACAGACATTCGGCTCCAGCCAATCCAATATCTCAAAAATTCAATAGAGAATATAACTTGTGTTGCATGTTAGTGTTGCTGTCTGTATTCAGTAGTGGGGACGCAGATGAAATTGGGGTGTACTCCCTTGGCAATGTGTCACCTTTCAAATGAGATCAAAGATGGTCCAATTTCAACTCCTCAAAAATCAGAAAAAATATTTTCTACAAAAATAGTCGTCCTACTAGATGGGAAAATGAAGCACTTGATGAGAAAGGAGAATTGGAGTAGGGGGCAGGGCCACAGGGAGGGGGCAGGGAGGTAAATTGCCCCAGGACCACAAGCATCAAGGGGCCTCACAACACCCAATGCTTCAAGGTCTAGGGGAACCTCATAAAGTAAACCAGCAGTAATTTACCAAAGTTAATTCCAAGACGCTTTTTTATCTTTTTGTGATTAATTTCGAATTTTCTACTCGTTTTGCTCGCAGGGGGCCTCGTCTTTCTCTTTTGCCCCAGGGACTCAGAATTCTCTCAGCGACCCTAATAAAGGGAACTGTCTTACTTCTGAAAAGCTTTGGACACCTATCCCTGATGCCTCTACCCAACATCTACAGCTTTGAATGCATTATATTTTGCTCGTCTATTTATTGGCCAATTTCAACTATTTCTGAGAATTTATTCGTTTCGTTTCAGAAATCAGTGAACGCTGTAAGAGCCGTCAGACGTCTCAGCTCATTTGGGGCATCATTGCTTATGAAATCAGGATCTTTGTTGAGGGATAGAAAGGAGCAAGGAAGCATGGAGTCACCTCAGTCATCAATAGCCGAAGATAGCGAAGAGGGTAACGGAGAAGAAGATAAATCTGCTGAAGAATCTATACAGGAGAATAATGAAACAAAATCTCATGAAAATTCACCCAAAAACGTGAGCAAAACTGAGCAGCAACAGTCTGTTGCGAAGGAGAGAGTATTTGTGAAGAAGCTTTCTGATAATGATTCACTTCGAAGTTTGGCCAATATTTCACAGCTGCGTAAAAAATTTGAGATTTTGCCCGATACCTCCAGGCAATCAAAGCCTGCTAGAAATGAACCAAGTACTTCTGAGAAGAGGCCTCGATCGAATAGTCTAGACTGGGATTACCGAACGGAGGAGAATGAAAGCGAGAGTAGAGATGAAAAGTTCAATGAGGGCCTAGCCAATAGGAATGAGATATTCCGTAGCAAGGATGGGTTTCTCAAGAGTAGAACAATCGAACGAAGCTCAAAGCTTGTAGAGGAAGCAACCAGGTCCTTGGGTCACCTTTCTCAAAGTACAGATTCGTTACTTTCAAATGGTAGGCCAGGAAGGATTTCTTTAGAGAAAGGAAACAGGACTAAGGGTAAGAATGATGAAATTCTAAAGTCCAATATAGAAACATTGCGAGATCGAAAGAAATTGTTAAATGAAGGGGTTTCATCTAAAGAGAAGGATGTAAACATTAAGACTGACATGCCAAGTAGGACAGAGATACTAGAGAATGGGACGAAAAGAAATGGTGTAAGTCAGAGTGATGTGCTAGCTACAAGAAAAATGAGTGGAGAAAGAAAAGCCTCTGAGAATCTGGAAAACGAACGTGCTAGAAGAAAGGAATTGGTGTCTTCAGCAAAGAAGACAATGGCAGACACGAACGATCAAGTAGAACTTCAGAGAGAAGAATGTGATAGAAGTAAAAAGAATTCACTTGTAAATAGGCAAAGACGGTCAAATGACTTGAGCATTGAAAATGAAATAGTGGAGTCTGTACACAAGCCTATAGCAAATGATAGGAGGGAATTTGCTAGAGACTTGTTAGCAAAAAGAATGGAACGTGAGAGAAATTTTAAAAGCAAGGGTAGAGAGGAATATTCTGATCGCAATATATTGGCAGTCAAAACAGTGGTATCCAGCAAAAATTCAGCGGAAAATTTGAAAAGGAAAACTCCTGCACACGAAAGCGAATTGCCTGCCAATGGGAACAAAATTGAGTTGCTTCTTGATAAAGGCCAAGAACGAGACTGTAGGAACAAAGAAGATGTTGACAATGAAAAAAGACAAGAATACAATGAGCCTCTTTCGGATAATCGAGCTAAACCAAGTGATATTCGTAGGCATAATAACGTTTCTACTGTGCGAACCATAGGTAGTACTGTTTCTGCGGATTCTAAGCTGAATTCAGCAGGTTCCAGTGGCGCTATTGCGACGAAACAGTCAATCCAGAAGAGGTTTGAGTATTCTGCAAAGGAAAGTAAACAGACAGACTTTTACGGCGATTCCAACATGCCGCATAAAAGGAGCTGGTTTAAATCAAGTGCGGCAGCGAAAAGAGGTGAGTATTTAATTTAGTATTTCTTTCGCAAAGCTAAGCAGAGCCATGTTAGAAAGCCATGTAAATTTACACAAGCAGAATTAGGTAGCTTTAATTCACCATGGAAGGACTTGAAATATAGTATTATCCTAAGACTTGCTACTTTTTGCAATAAGAATAGCGTTTGATTCTCCAGTTTCAGTATTTTGATGGAGTTCCAACAAAAGAGAAATTGAACAGTGACCAGCAAAATAGCATCGGAGACTTAAAATATTTCTATATTGACGTATTGTCTGGGCTCTATGAAATTGCTGCTGTTGCAGTTCTAAAGGAGGTAGCTTTATGTAAGAGTTTAATACTCTATTATCTTCTGGATAAAATCCACCTTCCCTGTGTTTTTCAGATCCTCTTCTCCCAGTTTTCAAACATCTACAATTTTCAAGACAAATTTGATTGCTTTTATCAGAAGGAACTTTGTCATTCATCTTGCTAGTTCGTAGCTCTTAGAATATTATTGCCTGTCTATTCTACTGGTTCATGCTCGAATTTTAACGATGAAAATTTTGTCAAAGCATCATTGCGCTAGTCTCTACGGCACCATTTGCATAAAACAAATATATCTTTGCTCGCTTG
>WIPJ01001784.1:156951-166974 GCA_018155075.1 Cassiopea andromeda
GATGATAATGATGATGATGATGATAATGATGATGATGATGATGATGATAATGATGATGATGATGATGATGATGATGATGATGGTGATGATGATGATGATGATGATGGTGATGATGATGATGATTATGGTGATGATGATGATGATTATGGTGATGATGATGATGATGATGACTCATGGTTCCATTATTGGCCTTCCCAAGTAATAAGACATTTCCATAATTTTACAATTCCATATAATACAAGTCCAGACGTATCCGACCGTAAGAGTGCTAAAAACGCAACCTGGATATAAAAAGACAGGAAGGTGGGAAAATAAAAAGTAAAGAATCACAGAATACCCATTGATTCTTTCAAATAATGTTTTGTTCACAAAGATATATTTATAACAAATTCACATTCTTGTACACATTTATTTAGAAAAATATTTAGTACTTTACAAAAAAATAATATTTATGGTGGGAATTTATTCTAAAACCCTGGTACCTTATCATGAATTGGCAAAACATTTGATAACTGAATAAAACAAGGCAAAAAATTTGATAACCCTCCAAAAGTTATTCGACCCCTGTACCCAGCATTAAAAATGACAGCTCCTTAAATTAGTAGTTATTGAGAGGCAAAGAAAATAATGTTTATAATAAACTGTAACCTACATCATAGTTCTCCCAACTATTCCCTCCTTTGAGCCCCATTTCTGTTCCTTTCCTCGTCCTTTTCTTAGCGCTGTCATGTAGCACGATGGTGCTGTGTGTTCCATCTTCTCACTTACTTCAATAGCAAATGTAGAGCATTGGATGCAATGATTAGGCATTCTGTTTGGAAATTCAGTTGAGTGCACTCTTCTTTACAAGAAGAAAACTTACAAGAACACGGAGCCACAAATATGCTGAAATTAAAGAACAATTTAAGAAGGGTACAAGGCTTAATATAACACTAATTTCAGATTAACTTTTAAATTTTCGATACAACATTTTTTTTAAGTTTCATTTTTATTAGATATCCTGTCTAAGACTCACTTCATTATAGGTATAAACCTATTTCGACAGGTTGTAATCACCCCAAAGGGTTCACAATATAGATTCGCGATTCAATTCAATATATATGTAAGTAAAAATAACTAAATTGAAAGACTTCGATTGAGAAGCTAGAGGACTGTATAATGCTCGAATGTCCAGATAAAGAATAATGAGAGTTCATTACATTGTTCCTTCTTCTTCAAATAACTAATTCATACATGGAATGTTTGGCCTGTACTGTATTCCGATTGTCTTTCTGTTGATTCTGCTCCTTGGCTTTCAATTCTGCTTCTTCCTTTGATTCTGTTCTTTCTGTAGATCTGGATTGCTCGGTAGATTCTCTATGTCCTCTTCTCTTGATGATCACGACAAACTCTCTTAACTTAAATCACAACAAAACACTAAAAAGTAAAAGTTACTGGGGCCAAGAGTCCAAGGCTAGAGGGCAAGGGTCCCCCTCCTTCGCAACCTCAGAATTCCCAACAATTTTTGCTTGGATGAAGTTAGGCATCAACAAACTTTTAATCCAGCACGAAAAAGCGGCAACACTTTTTTGACATGCTGAAAGCATTTTACGTCCGACACTCGTCAGAGTATATTCTTTTGGCTTTCAGGCGAAGTTACACACTTGACACTTGAGATTAATTTAAAAATAATCTCATGATCAAAACTGTTGTAAACATGACGCTTCCAGCTTCGCAGCGCACCACTGCGGGGGCACGCATAGTCAGTAAGCTGTCGCTTGCTTAGTTTAGAGAGTTGAGACAGATAGCTTTCCTGAGCGGAGGGGCAAATTATGAAAGATTTAAAGGAATGATAAACGCATTGATATAGTTATGTATATTTGTTGATGAGAGCTTGGTGTCTATCTGGCTCTGCAGTCAAACTCTAAGGATTTACAAAAAACCAAATAAATTCATGAGTACTGAGACTTAGCAAGAAATTAGGATTTCTTATAGAACGAAGAGTTTACTAAGCTTTAGACTTTGATAATATGTTTTAATCCTGAAGGAGGAAATATTTTTAGCATCCATCGTATATTTATCATTGAAATTTGAGAGTAAACTGTAGTGAAAGCCACCTTAGTTCCTTTTTGTGCTACCATAATTAGTTCTGCCTTCCTGACAGACATGCCCTTCTTTATTTTGGAACAGCCTTAAAACCCGCTTATCACGTCTCTAGACAGAATTTTCAGCAAATGTCATACTGCGTTATAAACCGTCAAATGTCACTTGAAGAACCCTACTTTGTTAGTAGCGGTACTGTAGAGCTGGTAATTCTGCGATATTGAAGTGCAAGAATTCTTGAGTGTTTCTTTCGCAAAAACCGTGATTGCAATACCGTTTAAATATTGTTTTTATTCCAGAGTGCAAAGAAGCGGAAAAAGAGCGTCATCAAAACAAAGAAGTTATTCCATTTTACCAAATCATTCTCGAGGGTATGATTATATTCAAGCATGTTTGAGTACCGTTCATATACATACCTTTTGCAACACCCATTTCACTTCCCTCGAAAACAGCCTACTTGCTGCAGATGTGTAGAGCTTTATGTATCTAACCTTTTGCGAATAAGCCTATGTTCGGTATGATATTGTCGCACAAGGAATTTTCCCATTAGAGCTCTTGAGGTATTTCGTTTTTTGTTAATATCACGTACATCAGTTACTTGTAGCCACCAAATTGAACATTAAAAGAGCCCCACTCTTCCGCAATAAAGTGCCTTTGTTACAGGATCCAGCTTTTGTTTCTAGACTATGTACTGGAATCCAATGTTGTCAATGTTCTGAACTTGAGTACTAAACATTTTCCTAAGGCGCTATGAACCTCTATATCCTTGTTGATTGAGCCATTGTGTTACGTAAGCAAATTACAAATATTAATTTTGCGTTCCTTTATCGTCAAGAGGGATAGCATAGCAACCCACGCTGTTAATCTATTATGGACGTTGCAGGAATTCGTTCTATATCATAAATAAGCAGTCACGAAATTCGCATAATTTGACAAAATTGCTCTCGTTGAGAAACAAATGGGGTTTTGAGACCCAATAAAAATTGGCCTTCATGTTTATTATCATGTGGTTCCTAACCAAGCCAACATGTAGTCGCGAGCTGTTAAGGTGAGTTTACATTTAGACTTGTAATGCAAAGTCTTGTATACCGACAAGGCGACCTGTTTAACAGAGTTAGCTTGCCAAAGCATTCGCTCAACTATAGAGAAGGAATCATTAGGTATTACATATAATGCTTTTGCGACCAAGAGAAGTTGCTGTCTGCCATGCATGCTGTTTTGAGTACTAAAACATTTCTGGTCCCTCTCTTCCTCCTAAGTTACCAGTCCAGCTGGTTGATACTCTTTAGTGGGCAAGAAAGTTCATTCAGAAGTGTTTTGCTGCAAAATTCTGAAAACATGAATTTTATTTCCAAACGTTAGTCCTATTCTATAATAGTTTCTTTCGGCAATTGCGGGTTTGATGGAGCAAAAGGAGTTAATTTGAATAGCTGACGATTTTGCTTTGAGTTGTAGGCTTTTATGCCTAGAATGTCATATTCTAGACAGTACTTACAATAAGGAATAATAATTTGGAGGAAGTGAACTCGTAAGGAAAGCAGAGAAGTAAAAGGGCAGAACGATAGAAGAATAGCCACAATTCACATCTAGAACTTGCCCGTACAAATGAAACATTAGATTAGTCTCGTTGTTATTGGTAGAAAAGAACCACGTGATCCTATTGTTTAACTATTGAAAAGAAAGAATGAGTGTTAATGACCGTTTAATTTGAGGTTCCAGGACTCTTTGTGTTACGTATAGAAGGCCATCACCCAACCGAAGCGCAAGTAAAAATCCCCATTGTATCCAAAATCCCCTCTATATTTAACCGAAAGAGCTAATACATTTGTCGCCTTATCATTAGCGTCTATATTGAATTCATTGCTGGTAACATGGAGATGGTATGTTGATTCAGGATCAAGGATTAATGTGGTAGTTTTCTGCGAAGGGATTTGATAATATTGTTTTGTCATGACTACAGGAAACTAGTTACTAATAGGCAAATATGTAGTAGATCGCAAAAGAGCAATCGATTGGCGAACGGTATTTCAAATCGCTGAACTTTCTAGTACAAGCTAATAGGCAAAGCAAACAACTTGGAGATATAATGAGAGGCGGAACTGTACTAGCAAGACAATTCATCCATGCAGAATTATAGAAATTGATGTATCTAACTAATCCCCCTAACTTTTACCCTCATGCGGTGATACATCCATAGAAAAACATTTGACTTAATAGGATTGCAGCTGAAGCCAATGCATGTGTGGCAGAAATGGGGACGGGGGTTATAATCCCATTTATTTTGAAGGAGAGCCACTCACTAACTTTAATAATGGGTATGTACTTTCCTGCTTCAAAATAGGCTCTAATAACAGTGGTGTGCTGAAGGACTTATATTGGGTCATAGGGTCATGCCATAAATTGTCCTATCTGGAACACATTTATTTTGAGCAACCATATATCGCCCTTTACTTAACTTCTTTTTAGTACATTGCACTGTCCTTTGCTTACCACTAACCAACAACCAGCATCTATCAATCGTTCAAAATAGTGCTTCACTTTCACGAAGCAAGCAAAAAAAATCTTCATGTCCCATCTGGAACGCATGGAATGGCCCTATAGCAAATGAAAGTTACTGAAAGACTACTACATTTTCCAGAATTGCCGAGCGGCGATGTTCCCAACACGTCAATAAAGAATCAATGCTTTCGTCAAAAGTGGGATGCCACAACCTCATACCTCTACCTTGTCACTCCCCTATTCACTACTTATGGAGTATCCTCCATTGAGCCTAGAAGTGCAATCACAGCAGCTCTTGCAGCTACACCTATGAGTAATTTCTAGAAGGATACTTCAATTAAAATTAGAAGATAAAATTATTTACTATTCTCGATTTACCGTTGTGCTTTCTGATTAGTCATTTACAAAATTTAGGCAAAACAGCTCTACATACAGAGGGGATACGATGAGGAACTCACTGCCAAATGACTGTAGAACAGCTAATACTTCTTCAATGTTTGAAATGAAGCTAAAAAACAATGTTTGTATAATCCCATCTATTTGATTCACATATTTTTCCTTAATTCATGTGGTATTTTTATCTGCTTTTTTCGTAAATATTAGTTATTAGTTTTGTATATATTGTAAATTAATATAACATGGCTCCCTGCAAAGAAGATACATAATTTTATAGATTGCCATTGGTAAATAAGGAAAAATGAAATGAAGTTCGTTGCTGTGTATGCTTATTTGCATTCCTACTTTTTCCTCAGAGCATCGATCAACTGGAAGAGGATTTTAATGAGGTAACATCGCCAATGCCTATGACTAGTTCAAATGCAGTAGATCCAAAAGAAGGCGATGCCATTGTAAATGAGAATCCGGCCGATAAAGCGTCTAAACAGCCAATCTTCCAAGTTATAAACACCATGGATGAGAGCTCCACTGATATACCCTCCGCTCCAGGTAAGATCTTCTTACTGTTCGGTTGCGTTTACGCTCTTACCGGATGATTGGTCTGATACAAAATCATTGCTAATGATCCTTGCGTTTGCACGAGCACAAGTGGGAGTTGTAGCCAGCTATCCCACACAATTTTGCTCCGGTAGAGTATATATGATCCGTTGCAAGAGTAGATCTGGCCTTGGTGATAAGTGACGCGGCCTAGAAAGGTCTAGAAAGGCCGCTCCTTAATTAATGTTAAACTTCTGCTCATCAACCTTCGAGATATATTCAAAGGTCAGTGTGGGGTCCTCCTGTAATCAGGCTTCATGTGTTAGATTCATAACATCTCCTCGTTTGTAAGGACTGAAAAACGACCAATATATTTTGTAAGACATTGCGGAAAGAGTCAACGCATAGTTACAAAAAAGTCATAGCCATCACATAGCTATTGATCCTCTACTTCCCGCGCTCCAGCCCTCCCCCTCTCCCTTCTTTCCTCCTTCCTTTATGTTATTAGACTCCTGATATACTACTATCAGTGCATTGCATGTCAAGTAACTTCAGATGTTATCAATTCTATTTGTATGCCATCTGACTCTACTTCAATTCATGTGGGTGAAACGTTTGCAGGCATGTTTTGGAAAAATATCCCCAATCTCTAAATATTACTATATTTATTCAATACTGTAAGGCTATGTGTGATGAAAAAATGTACTCAATTTGAAATAAGGAATGCACTTAGACAATGTACTTCGAAATTTGTAAGCAATAATGGTGCCTTATCTTTCCTTATCCAAAGATACTTCTAGGATTATCTCATATCTTGAACTTCCAAGTCTGCTGTTTTGTGTTATGAACCGATTGTGAAGAATATCCTAAGATTTTCTATTGTCTATGATCTTCAGACGATTGATAGTCCTCGTGAGTTTACACAATCTCCTTTTCGGCAGCTTGTCGCGTTTTTCTTTGCTTTGCTGAAAGTTGTTGTTTGTAAAATGCGTCTAATATAATCTACTGAAATCAGGCCTAATTTCTCTTCAATCCTGTGGAAATTTGCTGTTGTTCTAGACCAGTAAGTAGGCCTTTCAAGCTATAGAGATGTTAACGAGTTGATCTAGTTGAGTATAATTAATTGACTGGGCTTTTTTAAGGAATTCCTGATACTGCAAAAAGTATGGAAGAGTACAAAGTATTGGAGGATCGCTATAAAAGCATGGAAAGAGACTATAACAACATCAAAGCGAGACTCCGGAAGCAGGTGGAGCTTCATAACGAGATAGAATCCTTGCGCAACGAGCTAGAAAAGTCGTTACAAGCACACAAAAAATTACAGGATTCACTTTTGATACATGAAGAAGAAAAAGCAAAACTTTCTGAGGCACATCAAGAAATGAAGAATAAGGTGTTACAAGCTGAGAAACAAAACAAAGAACTGGTACAAAAATTGGACATTGTGAACGATAATTATGAGAAGATTGGACGAAAATATAAAAGGTTGCAGGAGAAATTGGAGAAGAATGAGGATTTAGAGGATAGGATTGAGGAATTAGAGCGAACAAAAGCTAGAAAAATTGATAAGATTAAAGAGCTAGAGCAGCTGTTATCAGAAGTAAGTGAGAAGAATAGGAAGGCGCCCAGAGCAGATGATTCTGTGAAGATGAAACTTGACAAAGAAAATCGATCCTTGCAGAATACGGTAGATCAGTGCCATCAGGAAATTGAAGAGCTGGAAGACAGGCTTGGGTCTCTGGAAACGGAGAATTCAAAGCTTCAAAGTCAGTTGAAGCAGCTGCGGAGCAGCAATCAAGTAGACAATAACAACATAATTGATGATGCAGTGACGGAAAAGTTGAAAAAGCTGGAAGCGTTAAGAGTTGATTTAGAGGAACAGATAGCTATTGAAGTTAGGGACAGAAAGTTAGCCGAGAAAGAAAGGGACACGATTGAGGAAGAGTTTGCGGAGGAGAGAGCAAATCTTGAAAGCCGGATTCAGAAAGTTTTGGAGCATAACAACAAGCTTGAAGATGAGATCAGGGAAGTGACTGCTTTGCTAGATGCAAGTAAGAAGAGCTTTTTTCAACTGGATGAAGAGTTTCAAGATTTGAAGAAAGATAAAAATGCAGAAAAACGCCAGCATCTTATGGAAGTCAAATTGAAAGAAGAGGAAATTAGCGAACTAAAAAAGGTGATTACATCCTCTATTTACTTAGGTTAGTTATAGCTTGCTATAAATTAGAAGGTAATGAAGATTTTGTTTACTTAGAGCAATTTTTGTGAAGTCTTCTTGCATTTCTTCATGCTACAAGATTCTTCTTTCTATGGCATTTGTACTCCCAAGCTACCCCAACGAAACAGCTTCACCATATTTTACTCAATAAGATATAGCTGATTTCCTCGCATCTGAGTTTTGCTTTGGTATCATACGATGCACTTATTTTATCATTTGCTACAGCAATTTAAGGCCGCAAAAAATAAAATACAAAAACATTTCTGATAGCGTGGCTTCCCATATCTTTTCCGAACTTTTGCTTTATTAGAATGTGAGGTGCCCTCCTCCCTAGTGGAGGAGTTGCGTAACGGGTGAATGATCTAGTTATTTAGTTATTTATTTGTGTTTATTTATTTGTGTGTAATGACCACAGGGTTGCTATGTAGTTCTATGCTCCCTGTAGTATCGTTTTGTTTTCGTATGTTTTGTAAATATTCATGCGAATAAAAAAAAATTTAAGCCCAGAATCATACAGCCCTAGGTTTTACCTACTGTAATTAACCTCAATGGAAGGCTAGTTTTTTACGTTTCTAAGTACCAATATAACATACTTATAAAGTGGAGTTTGAAGTTGTGTTGCTTCAGAATTAACCATGAAATTTTTCCATGTTTCGTGTGTAGGAAAAGGGATCTTTGGAAGTTGAATGCCGTAGACTGGATAAGAAAATGGCTGAATCGATTGAAGAGATAAAGAAACTTGAGAGTGAAAAATCATCAAGAGAGGCACACGGAAATACAGAAAGACGAGCGCACGGAAGCAGTAAGGAACTTGAGAGAGTAAAAGAAGATCTGAGAATGACCCAAGACTATCTACGCATCGCCACAGATACAAATTCGCTGTTGCAGGTGAGTGTTGCTGACGTGGAGAACTATGAAAACTGTTTAATATGGTTACTAGTGAGCATCTAAGAAACAGCTTATATAAGCTGTGAATTCAACTTGAAGATTAAAATTTCAAGTCCAATGGCCCATACTGTTTTCTGATATTGCTTAAACATTTAAACTGTCCTGCAGCTACAAATCTTGGGTGCTTTGGCTAAGTGGTCGCTCAGGGACAATTGCAAATGTTATGTTCTTACTTACTTGGAGAGAAGCTCTAAAGTGCGCCCCTCCTGCACAGTATTTACGTTAATTTCCTTTACAAGATACAACACAAATTCAATTTTGTTCTAGTTCTCTGATAATAAATTGCCTATGAAGACTGAATTGACATTCTTCAGGAATCTTTAAATGCATAATCTGGGATATCTGTTATCACATGCTCTCTCATCAATAGCTTTTTTACAATTGTACAGGGCTCGAATCCATCAGCCCTAAGAGGCAGGAATTTCTTGAATACTAATGTTAAGTCTTCTTGTTGCAGCTTGAAGTGAAGAAACTGAAAAAGGATCACGAAACCGAATTGAACATTCAACTCATCGAATTGGAGGCAAAACTTACCAAAGCTCATGAGTATGGTTTTTACTTATAACTTTAACTTTAATCTTCACAATCTTTATTGATCGATGATTCCATTGATATAGTGAAATCATTATTGCTGATTCAATCATTTATGGTGTACTTCTTTCTTTCAATGCCCCAGTGGTTTATGCACTTTCTCAGAGTTTAGATGTGACGTTCTCGGGACTTGGGTGCTTACAAGAGGGGGCATTTGTTGTGTAGCTGGAGTTTTAAAGTGTTGCGAATTTGACCCCCTAAGTGATTATAGAGGCAGGTTTCGCCCTCCCAGGATATTTCTTCTAGCTAGTTGCTTGCTACGTGTATGCGGCGTACGTTAGAGACCGGCGTACGTTAGAGACCGGCGTACGTTAGAGACCGGCGTACGTTAGAGACCGGGGTACGTTAGAGACCGGCGTACGTTAGAGACCGGCGTGCATTAGAAATCGGCGTTAAAAGAGTGAGTACGGTATGCATGTGACTTACAGCTACTGGTGCAATCTTGCATATTTAGTTTTACGCATTTTCTGCGCATTCAACACTTTTAGATCTTCATTTGTATAATTGTGTTCTTCTCAGCATGAAGTTTGTTCCAGTACATCATTGCAATCTGATATCGACAATACTATCGCTTTAATTCTGCAAAATTTAAATCTTTTATTTGCATGCTCTGATAGAGAGAATGAACATTTATAGTTTTAACTCGAACCTTGACCTAATTCACTCGCTGAAAGTGTTATCAGCTAAGCTACTTTTTCTCTATCTAGCATTCCTTATCTACTAGCTCTATTACCATTGTATTAACACTAATT
>WIPJ01001784.1:171544-185409 GCA_018155075.1 Cassiopea andromeda
GGGGCCTTAATTGTCTATTTCATGTGAAGTTTCTTAACACTATTGTTTGCTACAGGAAAAATTGCCATTTGGGCGGTCATGGCCCCCCGGTCACCCCTGTCGATTCTCCCCTGGGTGTCGCATACAAAAGTAATCTACATCAGTGGTTGTCAACCAGGGTTCCCCAGAACCCTAAGGTGCCAGTACATTTCAAGTTTTCCATTAGGAATTACACAAAAGCTATGATAACAGTAATTTCTAATTTTCCTGTGCAGAAAGGAGGGTCTTTGAGCCACTGGAATGATTCCTTAGGGCTCCGCTGCAGCAAAAAGGTTGAAACCAGCTGCTCTATAATGTCAATTTCACTCATTGCTCCTATATTTATCCCTTTCCCTTGTCTATGGTCCTGATAGTCATTGATAGATATCAAAAACCTCATAACGAAAGCAATATTCATATGTAGTATGAAGATCATTATAAATCCAGAGTGAAAAAGCTTTAAATATCATGGCATTAATATCGTTTAATGCTGCCCTAATTTTGCAAGTTGCTTTTCATCCTACCTTACAAGTATGAATTTCAGATCAAGTGCTTTTTGGTGACTAGTTACAATAGGATGGGTATTAGTGTATGATCCAATCTGGTATACCCAAAAGCTCAAAATTCCCATGAAACTTCCTAGTTCATAGCTTAGTGATAGTAGCTGGAAGCCATAGCTTAGTGATAGTAGCTTATATCCATAAAGGATGAGCTCAAAGCCCCTTACTAGAAGTCATTGAAGGCAGGAGAGAGACCCAATTTCAAATGCCATCGCACAAAACAAATGAGAATTTTCTCAAAGACATACATTCAAAGCTCCAAAATTAATCCAACAGGTTATCTTGGGTAAGAATGGAAATAAAATCAAGGTACATGGGAAGTGAGAAATATTACATTATTGTAACACAATGTATGATAAACTAATAAAGCAATTTTACCTTAGTTTATTATGAAAATATATCTATCTACTGTGTGAAAAACAGATTGAAAACAATCACATGATTTATGCTGAATCATCTATCAATAGCTGAGTTGCACTTCTTTATATTTTAAATTAATCTGGCGCAACTGCTGGGTTGAAATTGGAAACAAGATGCCATAAAAGGTACATCAATTTCATGAAGAGTGGAAAACTGTATATAGATGAAATACACCTTATGAAAGGTATATAAAATGACTATTCAAAACCTAAAAAAGTTAGTAGAATATTTGTAACAGGGACCCAACTACAGAGGGCACTGTTCACCTAGACCTACACCCTTTTCAGTAAAATGATGTGTCCTTTTTGTAGTGCCCTCTCTATAGTAGAATTGGCATTTTGCAAAGATGTAGAGGGCATGCTTCAAAAAATTTTCTGCCCCCTCCTAGCTGCTTCTTTCCTTCTCTTTCATGGGCAGATATGGCCATGAAGCATCATCGGACCCTACCCCTCACACACAAAGTATTCTGTTTATGAATCTGAAGAACAGTATTTCAAGGCCATAGCTCCTTTAATAGAGTTTCATCTGCCCCTTTTTGCAGACAAGACCCCTGCCCTTGAAAATTCTTAATAGCATGCCTGTATACTACAAGTTATATGAAAATTGGCTACCTAGCTGATAACAAAAGCTATGCTTTATCTACTTTTGTCAATTCTTGCATGGAAGCTTCTAGTCCCATTTTGGCACTTTCAAAGTTGTCTTGGTGCTTCAATGCTTCTTGGAAATCTTCAACAGCTTCTTCAAAACTTCCTATGAACATTTGAGATAAAATAAGAATTCTACTGTCAGAAATATATCTCTACTCCTTTTGACATTGTTTCTTAACATGAAATATATTCCAAATGAGTGAAGCAGAGTCAAAAGTGATAACCAAAAAACAGAGAATAATGTGACAATGAGAATGGTGTGCTTGTTAACAGAATGTACAGCTAGCAGTGCTTCAAAGCAGTGATATACATACAGCAATAATTAACTCAATTATGAAACTAGCAGGCAAATGCATGTCCCTCATCTAAAGCTATTGATTGACCCACCAAGTGAATGCCTTCTACTGCTTTCAACTTCCTTCCCTATCTTGCAACACAACATAGCACAATTTTCTACTTAAATGATACACTACCACTAAAAAGATACCATCACTTCTTGTTGAGAAGCTTGCCAAAGGTGGAATGGTCTCTATAAGCTAGTTCTCCACTTTGAGGATTATTTAAGCATGGAAATCTCATGGAAAGTTATGGCACTAAGTACCCTAAGGTAATAGATTTCTCCCAAAAGGACACAATGTGTGTAGGCTCTTAGGTGAAGTCCATGTAGCCTATGCTGGACATCTCCAGCAAGTACAAGCTTCTCTTTAGCATGCTGATGCAAAACAAAAATGAATGAAACTGCAAATTTTGGCATAGCGTTACAACTCACTGACCTCATGTGGGTTTACTTTGATTTTACCTTGATGCAGATTTGAATCCCTTTTTGCCAGATGTGGTTGGGAATGGTAGTGTATAATTGTTTGCTAACAAAACTGAGTTTTTCATTGCTACATCTTGGTTGATAACATAGCATTGAAGGGTTAGCAAAAAATTTATAACTTGACAAGGGCTCCACTGATTTCTAGGGATCTGTGCTCCCATTCCATGACTATGGGATCCACTAAGGAAATCGCATAGTTAAAGTTCCTGCAGTGGCATCATGGAGATACTCAGGGTTTTAAGAAATTCAATAACAGTGGGCCAGGGTGGATTCCGTGGAAAACTCACGCCGGATTTACGCCAGTAGCTCCTCGGGTGTACGCCAAGGTTGAAGGTTGGCGTACATCTGAAACGCAATGATCAAAAGAACCGTGCGTCGAGATTTGCATTTTATTATGCCAGTACGCCAAATATTATAGCTTAGACTATATCCACGCCGAGAGAAAGCTAACAACGCTGGAGATCTTCGGGCCTAAGTGCATGGAATGCAACTTGGTAGTTGGGGCCTATCTTTGCTTTCATACCAAATAATGTGAAGTTCTGTCTTTCTAACACCTATAAGGAGCTCCGTGGTGTTTAACAAGCTTAGGTATCCTTAGGAGTTGTCTCAGCCCTAACCTACATTTGCTACGCCAGCGAATTCCTTATAACTGTCAGCTATATAAAAAAATGGCTAAATATTTTTTTGAACGTTCGTATTAAGCTGCCTACCTAATCTATAGTACACTTGGCCTCTGTTATAAAAAGAGATCGCATTTGGGTGCAGCCTAATTGCCTTTGAATAATCTTGAATAGCATCATCAAAGCAGACGAGCAAGTATTTTAATTGGCCTCTTTCGTTGTACGCCAAGGAGAGGGCTTTCATCCTTGCAGTTGTCTGTTGGTCTTCTTGTCTAGGAATTTGATTACAAGTATGGCAGAGCATCGTGTCCAAAATATTACTAGGTTCATTTTCTAATTTTGAAATTACATCAGAGTATGTCTTTATAGCTTTTTTCAGTGAATCCTCGCTAGTTTCCCTACGTTCCAATACTTTACAATGACACAACATTAAGTCCTCTTCATCCTCCATTTTCTTTCTCTCTTGGAAAACGAGGCTACGGACTTGCAAGAAAATGGCTACCAGAGATGACCGAAAACACTTGCGGTGTTTGAAGGAAGAGCAGAAGTTTTTGATTCGTTTGCAAACCATGTTACAAAGACAGCTAACTGCATTAAAAGTTGAAGAAGCAGCACTTTTGAAGATGATCAGCACGACAGCACGTGGAGGGTCTACTCCTGATGTAAACCAAGACACCACAGCCGCAAGCAGTCGTCAAACTGGACTTAATAAGAGTGTTATAGATGATACTGCTGTTAATGAAGCCCCAATAGACTTGACAAACTTGAAAGTTGGAAAACTAGACTCACAGAATTTCCAGTCTTTTGATATTGGCACATTACCCACTGATAAGTTGGATAATACTGAAGCCAAAATTAACTTGGACTTAAGTGAAAGCGATGAGGATGAAAGCGATGAGAATATTGATATTGACATCGAAGAAGATTACTATGATGATGAAGATGAGGAAGATAGGTATAGTGAGGTCTTTTAGAACAGTTTTAATGGAATTTTTCACCTCTTAATTTACTGAGCATATTGTAACATTGCACTTCAGAGCACAGCGACAAAGCCAGGGGGTGGCATGGGGGGCAGTGCCCCCAGCTCAACGATTTTGCCAGCCTTTTGCCCTCCCATAGTTTTGAATCTTAATGATTATAGATTGAATATTTCTAGTGCTAATTAAATTATGCGTGCAAAAGGGCCTTATCCGACATTGTAGTGAATGTAATTGTGGCAATTGTTTTGAGGGCAAGCCCTTAGACCCCCATTGGTACCTTAATGGCACTGTAAATACATTGGTCACTTAGCCAATTTAGAAATTGTGATGATAAAAAAAATTTCTGATTGGAGCCCCTAACTCTTTCCTTTCCTTGTTTGTCCACCAGGCCTGTAGTCACTGGGGGCAAGGGGGCATTGCTCTCCCCATAGTTTACCAAATTTTGCATGCAGAGCATCAGTTTTATCAGCTACAAGTTTCTCCTCCTTTGCTTGAAGATCGATGATGAATAGAACTATGGTTTACTTTGTAGAAATGGAATTTTCCAATGTTCTAGAGGGTGTTGCCTCAAAACATTTTTCTGGGGGTAAACCCCCAGACCTCCATTTTTTCACATCATGTCTATCATACAGGACTATTTTTGGCAAATACTTTTTTACTTGTTGAAGCAGATATGTAACATGTAAGCATTTCCAGCTCTTAACTCAACTTCTAAATGTGTGCCCCCCCCAATCCAGTTCAGCTGCCAACGGGCCTGGGGTGTGGCTGTTACACCCATCTGAGCCATTTGGCCCCCCCCACCATCTTTTGAAGTTGGCTTTGTGGCTACTTCAGTGTCCAAAACCTAGACTTTTTGGATGCCTGTAAGGAAATTTTCAAGAAAGGTTTCCAAAAATGGTCTAGGTAAAGAAAGATGAAATTTCAGACATAGTTCAAAATTACAGCCTTACTTTACTGTCATATTCATCTAAAAATAAGAAGGTTGTTATTGTAGATGAAATATGGCAGAGCAGTAAAACTGTAGTTTTGAACTTCTGTAGTTTTAAGCTGTAGTTTTGAACTACTAATTTTAGATAAACTTATGGCCTAGGGTGCATTCCATATAAACTGCATGCCAAAGTTATAACAGGGACTATTTGTTTTCTGCTGAAAACTGCACCTGTACAGTGCCAATCTTAGCCAACAGCAAAAGAAATCCCACTTCATCCAATTTCACAAACCAGCTACTCCAGAATTTGCTCATGCTGAAGTTTTTTCCATCCATTTTCAGGCTACACATCTAAAATAGAGTGTAGTGCATGCTAGAGATCTTAGGTCCTAAGCACATGGAATGCTCCTTGGCTTATAGCACATCAGAATATACCAATTGCTTAGAAAGATCAGTCTCAATGTTCATTGCTGTAGTTATAACTTCAGTTCATATCAAATATTCTATTCCTAGGTTTTGTACCAAAATTCTTATGTATTTCACAAAGTTGTTATTGGGAGTAGTATACAGTTTCTTTTGTATTGAAGTTTTACATTTACAGCCTTGCTTTAGAACAAATATTGCTAGTTTTGCAGACAGTCAAATTCATTTTCTTTCACTTTCTTGTCATTTTCATTTTATTTTAAAATATTTATACAGATGAAAAATTTCAGAAAAACTAGCTGTGTTGCAAATTGACCTGCTTAAAAGTGAGAAAAAAAGTTTAATATATAATGTATAAAGCTATAATTACTTGTGACTACTGCAAGTAATAAAACTTTATGAAAATTTAAATATATCTATCTGATCGAACCCTTGAAAGTAGTGAAAGATTGCTGCTCCCCTGTGTAATGAGGACAACCATAATTACTTTTTGACTGCATTTGAGCCCATCTTCAGAGTGCTTCACTTTTGTAGCAAAACAGAGACTAAAGCTTTGCTTTTTGACTGCATTTCTGCCCATCCTGAAAATAATTCAGATTGATAAAACAGCAAGTGGGATAGAATTGCTTTTTGATTATTAATTAGTCTTCTTTTAGACTGCATTGCTTTCACAAATGCTCAAAGATTATAGTCTTACTTGTTGGCAATGTTAAGTCCAAATGCAAATACTTCAATTTAGTTACAAAACAACAGCTATAGCTTTACCTCCAGACAGTTATTCAAGGCTTTTTCAAAATGCTTCAATTTTCATGAAAAACCAATGGCTTTAGTCTTACCTTTTGATTGAAGTTCAACCCAACTTCATAGTAAAGCAAGGCCAAAGTCAACTTTTATTTAGCTGGATGAACTGTATCAAAAGGATATATCCTTCCCTTTTGACTGCAATATTCTTCTTTAGATTGGAGTTCTTTCTCATTGGATGAAAGATTTATTGCCTTACCTTTTGACTGAGCTTTGTCCCAAATTCCAAACAGTTCAAGATCATAAAATAGCATGGGCTAAATTGACCAATTGCATCAGAAATAAAAGTTATTGCCTTGCCTTTTAGACCAGAATCAATCTACTTTTACAGCTGACTACATGCATCAAAAGCAGTAGCTCTAGCCTTTCTTTTTGACAGAAATTATTCTATTTTTGAAATTGGTTGCTTGCGTCAAAAAGAGCTATAGCCTTGTTCATTGATGGAAAATCAGTCTTCTTCTAAAATTTCCTATATGAATGAATGACATATTCTTGCTGTATGACTAGAAGTTAGATTTCTTTTAAACTTGATGAAAAGCATTAAAAGCAAAAGCTATAGCCTTGCTATTTGACTGAAAATGATTCCTCTTCAAAAATTGATTAATTCCATCTAACAAAAAACTATAGCCTTCCTTTTGTAACAAAATCTAAACTTCTTTTTAGAGTGATTAATTGCATCAACAGCAAAAGCTCTGGTATTGGTTTTTGACTAAAACATTCATGTTCTTTTAAAATTGATGTACAGCATCAAAAGGAAAAGCCATAGCTTTGCTTTTTGACCTAGAGTTATTCTTCCTTTAGACCTAAGTACTTGTATCAAGAAAGTTATAGCACTACTCTTTGAATGAAAAGTAATTTCCTTTCAATATTGATGAACTGCACCAAAAGCAATAGCTATAGCCTTGCTTTTTGACTGAAAATTAGTCCACACTTAACATTAATAAATTCCATCAAGCAATGAGGTCATAGCTTTGATGTTCTTTTATTATTGATTCACTTCATCAAAATGAAAGGCTATAGCCTTGCCTTTCGCTTGTAATTCAATTGTCTTTTACATTCTATCAACTGCATCAAGAACAATCACATCAATACAAAGGCTAAAATCTTGCTTTTCAAATGGGATTTAATTTTTCTTTTGAAAATGAGTAATTGTACCAAACACCTACGCTACAGCTTTGCCTTTGCCTGGAAGAAAATTATCTTGAACTTGATGAATTGCATCAAAAACCAAGGCTATAGCCCAACTGTTTGACTGGACATCAATGTTCATTCTAAATTGCGTAACTTCATCAAAAACAAAGGCTACGGCCTTGTTTTGGGCTGGAAATTGATTGTCTTTTAAAAATTGTTGACTCCATCAAAAAAAGGCTATAGCTTTGCTTTTTAATTGAAAATTTAGAGTGTTTAAAAATGATTACTTATATCAAACACAAAGGGTATAGCTTTGCTTTTTCATTCAAAATTTAGACTTTTAAACAAATTATTAATTATATCGAACCCAAAGACTATAGCTTTGCTTTTTTGATTGAAAGTTTAGATTCTTTTATAAGTGATTGATTGCATCAAACACAAAGGTTATAACATTGCTTTTGACAGGAAATCAGTTCTTATTCAAATTTTAGGACTTACACAAAAAAGAAAGTTTATAGCCTTGCTTTTTGATTGAGTCTAGATTTTTCAAATATCATTGTTTGTATCAAATACAAAGGTTATAGTCTTGCTTCTTGACTGAAAGTTTAGTTTCTTGTGAAGCTTACAATTTGCATAAAAAGGCTATAGCCCTGCTTTTTGACTGGAAATCAGTTTTCCTTTATAAATTACATCAAAACAAAGGTTTTAGCTTTGCTTTTTGATTGAAAAGTTATATTCTTTTTAAGATGATAACTTGCATAAAAACACAAAAGGTATTGCTTTTTGACAAGATATAGTCTTACTTTTTGACAGGATATTTCGATTTTGTTCACATGATAATTTGCATCAAAAGCAATTGCTATAGCCTTGCATTTGGATTCAAAATTTAGAGTTTTTAAAAATGAATGCTTATATCAAATACAAAGACTATTTCCTTGTATTTTCATTGAAAATTTAGATTAAAGCATGATTGATTAGTTATAAACCCAAAGGTTATAGCCTTGCTTTTTGATTGGAAATTTAGATTCTCTTCAAGCATGATCATTTGTATCAACTGCAAAGGCTATAGCATTGCTTCTGCAAGGAGATTAACTTCTCTTTGAAATTTTATGAAAAAAGCCAAAAAGAAACATTATAGCCTTGCTTTTTGATTTGAAATCAGTTTGCTTTCAAACATAAATTACATCAAAAAACATACATTATAGCTTTGCTTTTTGAAAGAAAATTTGAATCCCTTTAAGGATGGTTATTTGCATGAAAAACAGAGGCTATAGCTTTGTATATTATTTGGGATTTATATTATTTTTTAAATGCTATAGCCTTGCTCTTTGATTGAACATTTAGACTCTTTTAGAGATGATTAATTGCATAAAGTCCATAGGCTATAGCTTTGCTGTTTTAAAGATAGTTATTTGCATGAAAAACAAAGCTATAGTCTTGCATGTTGGTTGGAAACAATTTCCTTTAAAAATGCAACCTTACATCAAATGCAAGAGCTATAGCCTTGCTTTTTGGATGAAATTTTGAATTCTTGTACAGATTGCTATTTGCTTGAAAAACAAAGGCTGTAGCCTTATAATTGGCTGGAAATTTAGACTGCCTTAAAGTGGATACTTACATGAAATGCAAAAGCTATAGCCTTGCTTTTTGATTGAAAACTTAGACTCTTTTTAAAATGATTAATTGCATCAAATCTATGTGTTATAGCCTTGCTTTTTGATTGAAAATTGAAATTCTTTTAATGATGGCTATTTGCTTGATAAACAAAAGCTATAGCCTTGCATATTGATTGGAAATTTAATTTCTTTAAAATGCTTATGTAAATCAAATACAAAGGCTACAGCCTTGCTTATTAATTGAACATTTAGACTCTTTTCAAAATGATTAATTTCATCATATCCATATGGTAAAGACTCACTTTTTGAATGAAGATTTTAATTCTTCTAAAGATTGTTATTTGCATGAAAGACAAAAGCTATAGCCTTGAATATTGGTTGGAAACATAAACCTCTTTAACATGCATCCTTAACATCAAATACAAAGTGTATAAGCTTGCTTTTTTGATTAAAGCATAGACTCGCTTAGGAGTGATTAATTGCATCAAACCCTTAGGCAACAGCCTTGCATTTTGATTGAAAGCCTATAACCTTGTTTTTTGATTGATTGAAAATTTGAATTCCTTTAAAGATTGTTATTTGCATGAAAAACAAAGGCTATACCCTTGAATATTGATTGGAAATGCAAAAATAGTTTTAATGCATCCATACATCCAATACAAGGGCTATAACTTTGCTTTTTAATTGAAGATTTGACTTCTTTTGAAGGTAGTTATTTGCATGACATACAAAGGCTATAGGCTTGCATATTTATTGGAAATTTAGATTTTTTATTAAATGCATATTTACATCAAATACAAAGGCTATAGCCTTGCTTTTTGATTGGAAATCAGTTTGCTTGCAAATATTATAAATTGCATCAAAAATACGTATTACAGCCTTGCTTTTTGATTGAATTTAGACTTTTTCAAAGATTATTACTTGTAGTAAATACAAAGTCTATGGTCTTGTTTGTTTATTCAAAATTAGATTCTTTCAAAGACGATTATTTCCATCAAAAAACAAAGGATATAGCCTTGCTTTTTGATTGAATGTTAAGATTCTTAAATATGACTAATTGTATCAAAAACAACCACTATAGACTTTTGACAGGAAATTAGCTCTTTCAAATTTTATAGCTATGCCAAAAACAAGGATTATAGCCTTGCTTTTTATTGAAAATTAAGATTCTTTTGAAGAGGATTATTTTCATCAAACTCCAAGACTAATCTTTCACACATACTTTCTTTCAGATTTTGAAACCTCATAAAAATAGAAATAAGATATTTTCAATGCAATATTTTGTGATATTTTTTGTGGATTATGGTCTATAGTATATCAGAATGAATAAACAGCATTAACGTGTTCAATATCACACTAACTTACATTCATTTTGGGATATTTTAGCCTTGCCGATACAAAGATCTAAGACTTTTTCATAGCAATTTCGAAAACTCTTCCAAAGCTTTCCAGCTCCTGGAAAATGGCATTATCAATTTCCATAACTTCCACAACACGTGCGAACTGTTTTTAACTGGAAGGCAATTTTCTTTTGAAAATTATTAATTGCAAAAATTCAGATTCTTTTAACAATAATAAATTCCCTCAGAAACAAAGCTCTAGCTTTGCCTTTTAAACTGGAAAACAATTTGCTTTTAAACTCTATAAATTGCTTCGAAAACTAAGGCTAAAGCCCTGTTGTTTTGACTAGACATCGATTGTCTCCTGGAAATAATTAGCTCAATTAACAAGGGCTATTGCCTTGCATTTGATTGAAAATTTAGCCTCTTCTAAAAGTGATTATTTGCATCAAACACAACGGCTATTGCCTTGCTTTTTGACTGGAAATCAATTCCTTTCAAGCTTTATAAAGTACATCAAAAACAAAGTCCACAACTGGTCAAGCATTACCTTTGAGTGGAAATCAATTTTCCATTAAAATGGTCAAATGCATCAGAAACAACGGGAATAGCCCTTGCCTTCGACTGGAAAGTGATTGCCTTTTAAAAATAATCAACTCCTTCACAATAAAGATGTAACCTTGTGTTTTAATCTTCTTTCAAGATCCATAAATTGCATTGAAAACAAAGGCCATAACCTGAACTACTCTTTTACAAGATGAGAGAAAAAAGAACTGCTTTTCCATCTGACGGAACTGTCCCAGGTAGGCGAGTGATCCAAAAAACAAAGCCAATATTTCTACTTTTTGAAATGATTGGAATAGGCTGTTAAACTGGATTAATTTTGTAGACAAGAAAGGCGAAAATCTTCTGCCACCACGTCTAACTACATGTTGTCTCTTGTTCCACATAGTTCCAGTTAATAAAAATCTGCTTCAAGAGTGGGTTAATTTCAAAACAAGCAAATGTTATAGCAATGGATTTTTGACTGCAAATTTGTTTTACACTGGATTGCTGTTTTATTGATCAGACTACCTTACTTTCAATTACTTTACTTTCTGAGTGAATTTCAGCCTACTTGGGAAATGATAAAAAACAAAGGTCATAGCCTTACTTGTTCATCTTATTTCATCCCAAATTCAAAGTTATTCAAATTTACGACAACAGAGGCTATAATAGATACCCTTTTCATTGAGTGAACTCCATCCTGGCCTTAAAATACGCTACCCTGCTCTCAGTTGCCAAATAAACGCCCCCCACACTTAATTTTTCGACTTTTCTCCAACCCCCGTTTATTAAAATCGAAACATTTCTTGGAAATCGCAGCTGAATTATAATTTCAAGAAGAGACACTCTAACATGTTTTTCGTCGTGGCACCGTTTATTAATTTCAAGGAAATTGATTTTTTTAACAACCCCTGATTTCATTCTATTTCCTTGTTGGTGCTATCTACGCCCAGTACTCAAGGCAAAATAGAGTGTATCTGTATGTGTTTTAGCTCTATGCTTTATGACAAACTGATTTTATCCTTTCCATCGTTTTATGATCAATTAAAACCATTTCTCAAATTCCGACCCCCCCCCGCTTGTTTTGACCCCTGTTTATTAAATGTTGAATTTTTTCCAGCCCGTTTATTTGGCACTTGAGAGTAATAAAACAAAGGCTATAGCTGCATCTGTTCACTGCAAAATAATCCTCTTTCAATAAGCAACTGGATTTATTGCATAAACAGGCTATTGCCTCACTTTTGACTGCTAATTGGCACTCTTTTAACCTACAAATATCGTATCAGAATATAGCCTAGCTCTTGACTGAAAATTGGCACAGTATTGTAATGATTAATATCTACAAGAAATCACAAGCTGTTGCCTGGTGTTGAGGCTGGAGGTCAATTCAGACGCTGAATTATTTAAGTTCAGTTCATAAAAACCAAGGCTGTAGCCCTACTTTGTAACTGTTAATAAATCCACTACTAAGCTAGAGTATACACATTGCACCACACGTCGCTTTGTACTGTTTCATGGAAATTTAGTCTGTTTAAGCGGAAAACAATATACCTATAACGGATGCTTGGTGGCAAAATATGCTATACAAGCAAGGAGAATGTGTGTTCTAATCTGTGCGAAGAACAAAGAAAGACAAAAGATAACGCTTGAGCATGTAAATATTTCAAGAGTACAATCAATGCCGAGGCATTAATTATAACTGCGATACAAGGGAAATATACGTGCAAGACACAACTTTATTATAGTAATTTCCTCTTCTTCATGACACAGAAACCTCAGGAACCTTCTTTCCCTGAAAGTAAGAAAACGTCGTTAAGTAGCAATCACAACTCCTAATTAAGTTACTATGAGACATAATCAAGTGTCTCTAATAGAAGGGGGAGGTAATAAAAAGTGGGGTGCTCATGTCGGTCAGTTTTCAATAGAAGGGGGTGTTCAAGCTGGCAAATTTTCAGCAGAAGAGTGTGCTAATAGAAGGGGGTTTGCATATTTGCAAATTTTCAATAGAAAAGGGGTGCTCAATTTTCTGCGTGTTCTACTCTCAAGTGCCAAATAAACGGTGGGGGTCCTAATAAACAGGGGTGTCGGTAGGAAAATTCTCTTGAAATTAATAGACGGGGGATGTCCGCCAATTAGAGATACTAGAGTATCTATATTTAGCTATGGATGCGGTACCAAAAGGCGTAAAACCTTTGTAGCTGGGTCTAATTTTTGACAAACAGGCATTTTAGATTACCAAAGCCAGTTACAAAGCGGGCTGGAATTGAAAAGGGACTATGATTGGTAACCTTCTCCTTCATCCTTACAATGCCAACGCAGTTAAATCTCTTCAAGCAAGTACAGTGAAATTACTTCTCTCCATATCTGTTTCTCTCCTTTCCATTCTCTTCTTCTTTCTCTCCATATTTTTGTTTTCCTTTCATTTCCTTTCCATTTTTCTCTTCTTTCACTGGCATTCTCTATCACCCCACTCTATTCTGCTATCTTTCTATCTCCCATCTGTGTTCCCCATTCTCTCTCTACTCTGCTCACTTGATCTCTCTTCTTTTCCAGGCTCTCTCTCTCTCTCTCTCTCTCTCTCTCCTTAGTTATCTTCATCTCTGTCCCTTAACTACAAAATCCAGCTCGATCGCCAAGGTTTTTCATCGAATGTAAAGCGAATAATGAACTATCCATGAAGTATGGAAACTTCAACCATTAAACCCCGACCTGGGCGTTATAAACAATCATGTAGCTGATATTGAGGGGAATGAGGTTGGGAGTAGAAGCACCTTACATGTTGTACATGAAATCACAAATCTTTAAAGCTATTTACTTATAGAGAAATTATTGTATCATAGAGAGATGAATTTACGGGGAAAGTGCCCCTCTGCTTCCCCCCAATGTCCGCCTGACACTTATGCCTTTCATTTTGCATTGATTTCTTTTGGTATGCGTTTCTGTCATGGCTCTTAGAGTATAGCCAAAGTGAAAATATGCGGAAATTTGAAATGAAATCTTACTTGGCGGTATGCA
>WIPJ01001784.1:185533-198014 GCA_018155075.1 Cassiopea andromeda
ATCTTACTTGGCGGTATGCAAAGTAGACAATAAAAACAACCATCTATTGACCACTGATATATACTCTCAAGTGCCAAATAAAGGGGAGGTCCTAATAAGCACAGGTGTTAGAAAAACTTCTGAATTTTAATAAACAGGGGGTGAAAATAAAAGGGGGGCGGGTCGGAAGTTGACCAACAGCTTAAAATGAGTATAAAGCAACGGAAAGAACAAACACAGGTTGTCATAAAGCGTAACGTTCAAATGTTGTGAAGTGAGGATTCTAACGTTGAAAATATGCTATATTGCCTGCAAAAGTGGACGTGAATAGTACTAACAAAGGAAGGAAGTAAAACGAGGAGTTCGTAGAAAACTTCATTTTCTTTACAATATTAAACGGGGGGTCCTAATAAGGTCCAGGGGTCGGAAAAAATGGAAAAATTAATAAGCTGGGGGGGGGAAGTTTGTTTATTAGGCACTTGAGACTACAATTCGAAAATAAATACCACGCTCATCATTAACTTTAATACTTTCAAGAACATCCACGCAATATTGAGTACAATATCTCTCTACTACATTCATTGTGAACACATGCAGTCTAAACTTCCACTGTGAAACTATTAATGCTTACATCAAGCATACGTTTTCGTAAAAACTTTTTGCATTTATGATCTGTCTATCTACTCTAAAAACTGCAGCTAAAAGAGTTTATCATAAAAAGTTGGATACACAATGGCAATATACAAATGTGTTTGAAAAATCAGCAAAGTGATGCTTACAACGGGAACAATCATGCTACAACTAATTTTACAATTAAAGGCACAAAATAATGACGAAATACACTGTCAGGGTTGCCACTAGTACTCAGGCATCATTCCCTGATTTTCCCTGATGTTTCCAGTTAAATTCCAATCATTTCCCCTGATTTTCTCTGACTTCCTATAACACTCAACTAGGATTTTAGCATTTACTTCCACAGATATGGGTTTGGAAGAGTTTGTTCTCTGCCACCTAAATGTTTGGCTTCATAAGACACAAAACCATGTTTCATAAAAACTGCACAGAACAAAATCATACCCTAAAGGGTAAAACTTTGCGATTATCACTCAACTGGATGTGTCATTGAGTATGGGGAAAGCCATTGCTCTGCAACAAAACATTAAACTGTCCCAATTTTCCTTCATCTTTTGAAAAATCTTTCTTTTTCCTTGATTGAGCATAAAATTATCTGATATTCTTTGAATATCCTGATTTGGTGGCTACCCTTGTGGGGAATCACAACTGAGAAAAACAATGCTTAAAATATACTCACACTGATCTTGGCGTCCTCTAGCTGACGTTGTTCATAGTGAGTGAAGTCATCAAAAATTGATGTCTGTGCACTGTAATCTTGTATTAACTTAATAACCTGCTTGCCTTTGTCCCATGGCACCTCCTGAGTATCTCTGGAGTTAGTAATTGGCTTATTTTCATTGTTCTCCAAGCGAATATGCCTGAGGTGAGCGTTTGGTACGTCCTTCACATAGATCCATTTCACATCAAAGCGACCCTTCCATTTATCCTGCACCCAAACACCTGTCTCAATATGAATGTCCACTGATGACTTCATTTGGGCAATTCCGCAGAAGTGCCCACTACCATTTACACTATAAAGCATGTAAATTGGTGCGTTCCCTTTTCTTGCTTGTTCCTTGAAAGCTTCATTCAGCCTCCTATTACCGTGCTCTGTACTCGTCCAAATGCTATATTTAATTGAACGAAATATGTCATCCTCACTGTAGCTCTTGATAATAAAGAACCTTGCATCCTTAAAATTAAAATTCATTTCCTTTGGGTTGAAATTGTTTTTCTCCCACAATTTACGTAGCAAGTCTGAGCAATCCTTTGGCATACCAGTATATGTAGATTCAGATGCAACATCCGACTGTCCATTAGAGCTATTATTTTGCCGGTTCCATCTACCACTGTTACCCTGCTGCTGCTTACCACCCGAATTTTTACCAGGATTACCATTGTGATTTGGGTAGTTAGATTTTGAGGCTGTAGGTAACTGAACTGGTCCTTTCTGTGCCTTGGAGGCATGAGATTTTGGCTTAGCAGGCTGGCCTGCAACTGCAGCCCAAGATGAAGGTTTCCCTGGAGCATTAGATGTCCCTGATGATGCAGAAGTAGCAGAACCTTTCCCTGCTTTTCCAATAGCTGGACCTGTGCTACTAACAGATGGATCACTAGCGTCCTTGCTTTCTCCTTGACTACCCCCAGAGACAGTTAAATGTGACAATGCCTTGTCAACAGGCTCTGAGTCTTGCATTTCCCCATTTTCAAAGCCAGATATTTCACCCTGTTCTACTTTGGCCTTCTCATGTTCAGGGGGTGGTGGGGGCTTATACAAATCCTGCTGCAATTGTCCACTTGGATTTTCAGCTGTGCCCCATGTTAGATTGAGATCTGTACTGCCAGTGGGAAAGAAAAATGAGCTGGGATTGTTGAAGTAGGACCAGCCTGTGTTGCTTACATAAGGAGCAGTATATGTGCTAGCAAAGCCAGAGTTTGATGGATTAAACAAGTGATCTGGTGTCATAAACTGGCTATCTGTAGCCCCTCCGGGGGCAAGTCCTCCAAAATTATAATTAGTGACATTAGGCTCAAATCCTTGTGGCTGTGAACTTGTGCCAGTTGACCAAGTAGGCTGTTGTCCATACCCTTGGTAAGGGATCTGGTACGCAGGTCCACTGTTTGCGTTAGGATAGTAACCTGACACATAGCCCTCTGGTATATTTGCAGCCCTTACATCAGCTTGTGGTGGTATCTGACTTTGGTTCTAATACAAAAATTAAGAATAAATTGAACAGGCACAAAAGGAAATATAACAATATATTCTAAAAAAATGCACATATCCTTATATAAACATTGAAGAATTCCTATTCTTCAGTGTTGGTACAAAAATTGTAAACATTTGGCAATACCCTTGGTTGTCTAATAGAAGGGGGTTGGAATAATTGTGAGGGTTGAAAAAACCCCAAAATGCAGGGGGATGTAAAAACTGGAGGGGCTAGAAAATCACCAAAAACGCTATAGAAAAGGCAATGGTTTCTTGTCACAAATTTGCATCAGCGTGATTTTCATGATGATATGTCTTACTTGCAGAGCAAAGTATCTCCTCTAAAAATTGCCTTGGGTGTGCTCTTATTTAAAAAAAGTCATAGGTAGGGGGGGGTTTGAAATAAGTATGTCCTAGGTGGAAAATTTTTGAATCATTAATTAGTGAGGGAAGGTTTATTAGGCAACCAAGAATAATTGGGGTACTCAGTAAGAGCAATGTTTTGGAAGTAGAATGCTGCAATATGAGAACTATATTGCTATAAAACATTCCATACAAATAAAATATTAGTTCTTTCATAATGCAAAATTTGGATATTTGCTTAATGTTATTGACAAAAATAATTTATCCACATACTTACAAGAAAAAATTTACTAGCTGTGACTTACACCAGCCTACATCACAATACAATGAGATATATCAGAGTGGACTTAGAAGGAAATAGCTTACCCCAATGTTGGATGCATAATTATATCCCTTTGCTTCATTCTTCCTTGCTGCACCTTGAAATATAATGAGATGTCTATATAAACCTGATAGGTTTGGTTTTCCAATGGGTGCTAGACAGCATTTTGAGAGAATGCAGGTCCCCTTTGGTGAGAGCCCTGCTGTAAATATTTCAAGGAAATAGATGGTACCTGTCTAACAAATCATAACAACAGTGACCCCAAAGAAGTTCTCACCTGACTAACATGAACAAGTGCTGCACAAAGTATCTAGTGCATCAGCAAATAGCATGAAGAAAATAGTCCAAAGAGATAGAAAAGCTATAAGTGCCAAGTGCTGCAGAAAGGTGTAGCAGTGTTCCCAGTGGTGATTTCTAAAAATTTAACAAGGGGGCCTCTAGGTACAGCCACACCTATATCTTGGGTGTGGCCTAACTTTAACCATGCCCATACTTTCAGATACGCAGATACACCAATATAGCTTAGCACTGATATAGTATAATCAACAAATAGAAATGTCTCAATAACCATCTTTGATAATACAAAACACTTGGGAAGCAAGGTTAATATGCTTTGAAAGCACATCCAATACAAATTAGGGATAAATTTCTTATTCGAAAACTCTGCTATACCATTGGTAAACTTAGAAGTGCTGTGTAGACAGATGACTATAGTGTTAAGGTTAAGAGGTTCACAAAACACCAATTTATTATTATGTGTTTGAAAAGGTTAATGTACAGAGAAGTTCTTGAATAGGAACCAAGCATTGTTTCAGAACTTCACCAGTTTCTTATCAAGGAGGGCACTGTCCTGAAAATCAGAGTCTGTGTTTCTTAAATTTATGCTTCTTATATGTGGGAAACTACTGTAACATAAGCTAAGACTCAAAAGGCATGAAATTATGAATTTTGTGAGAAACAGAGAGCTCAATTAAATACTATCTGAATATTATCATATGATCAATGAATCATAAACTGTTGGAAAATACTGGCAATCTACAATGAACTTTCTAATGGACCATTCAACTAGAAGAAACAAGATATTACCACGTCAATGTCACAATCACAAATACTGGGTAATAACGTCCAAGAAGTTATACTACAGTAGTGCTACACAGGTGGCACCAGGCATTTTCCAGTGGGGGATGACTATGATGAATGGGTAACAAAGCCATGGTTAGAGGGAATTATAACTGCTACTATACCATAAATTCTCTTTTTAGCCCCCCTCTCAATTAAGCCACCTCTCTTCAATAAGCTCCACTTTCCAGACCAAGAAATTTACTAAGCCCTTCCTAGAAAATATTGAATACTACCAAGTGTGAGTAAGTTTCATAGAAGTAAGTAGACTAAGCTAGATCATGCTCTGCAAACAACAATTCTCAAACTATCAAGAATCAAAGTCATTCATTGACCAACTGCAGATAAAACTGCTCTGCTGTGCACTCATGATTTGTAAACTAAACATTTTGAATATTTTTCTATTTTCAAATAGAAAATTTTTAGCTCAATATCGAAAATTTTCAAGAATTTTTTAGCTCCCCTTCTTATAAGCCTCCCATCTCCTATAAGCCTCCTCTAGAGTGTTTGAAATTAATGAATTCTGGGGGGCTAAACAGATAATTTATGGTAACTTCAATAAAAGAGTTCTTAATCTTCCAACAAGGCTAGCATGCTCTGATGGGGGTCATATATTCCAATCCTCTCTTGGTGCCATATCTGACTTAACAGGACAATTATAAGTGTAATATGAAGTTAAATAAAAAATTTTTATAGTAAAATTGCCATTCAAAAAGAAACAACTTGCCAATTAGATATTCATGCATCTTAAAAAAATTCATAACCATGATTATCCATTTTTCATATTTTTCAAACACATACTGATAATTATCAATGGCTTGAATAATACACAGGATACAAAAAACCAACCCATTGTAAGCATGAAATTTCTCTCGTGGGAAATTGAGTGTGGATGGACTAAAACCTTTCTGCAGCATGTAATGGTAACATCTTGCTTAGGATATGATTGAGAAAAAATGACATTTCATTCATTTTGATTTTAGGCATTCTGCCAACTAGTTTAAACTGCCTTCTTTGCATCCTGCAAAAGCTTTGCAATACATCCCCAAATCTCTTTAGGAAAGAGACACAAAAACACACATTCCCACTTTGCATGAAATCAAATAAACTATGACAAAAGTCCATAATTTCAACCATAAGTGCACTCCTTTCTCAGGTTATCTGTAACTCTTCAGTGCCAAATAAACAGAAGGATGTTTATCAATGCTTCAAAACCTTCCTGCCCCTAAACCTATCCTGCGCACATTAGGACCATATGCCTAATACTTTTCCTATTTATCAATACAAGTGAGAGCTTTTTGTCAAGATCAAAATTCCCTAATGTTTTGAACAAATCAAAATTTGCTTAAACTATATTTGAGCAGCAATTTTGGAACAGAACTCTCATTTACTTAACTGAGCAATTTCATTAATTAAATTTTAAGAGAACAGCTAGACCTACATTTATTGAGGCCTTCATTTATTCTGCATTGAAAAGTAGCCAGTGTACACATGATGCCCTAAGCTTACTTCATGAGAAAGAACTGTAAAGTTAGCTAACCATGCCTAAACCCTATGAAAACTATGCTAGAAGGAAAAAAGGCTTTGGAAGCCTGTCCAGCACTATGTGATGACAAGGAAGGTCTTAATTTATTTAGAGTCCCTAAGAATTAATGGATAATAGAGCAAATGAGGAAGTAAATGCTACATATTGCAATCAGAAACATGCTCCTTCAATAGTAAAAGCAAAGAATCCTTTGTGATGTTAGTTGTCTATACTTTCAGGAAAGTCCTAGTCACAAATTTCCTTTTGAAAGGTAACAGAACACCTCTTTGAGGGTACTTTTTTCTACAATAAACACAGTTTGTTATGGGTTAAATATATGGCAAAAAATTGGCATAACAAACAACTGTATATTTGTGATTGAATAAAACTTGCCTGGCAGTCTACATCTTCACCATATTACAAGGAGAGTAAAACACAGAGCTTTCACAGGGTTCATACCTAATATGTGAATCAAAATTCCTGCCTATTCCCTCACTGGTAGTCAAAAATATCCACTTTTCCACTGACTCCCATTTCATATATTTACAAAAAGAAGCAAAGAAGATGAGCCTAATGGATATGTAAGGCACATAGACTTGTTATTTCACAAAGCAAAGTGTCAAAGTTCACATTTATTGATAATAATTAGGGCAATTATTTTGTGAACAACTATGCCAATAGTTTGTGAAAATGATATGCTGACTAAATAATTTACTTTTCTTGACTTTTCCTTCACTTGGCTATTCAAGGTTTTCCCTGAATTTTTGTAAAATGGCCTATTTTCCTGGTTGTCCAGGCTCAGTATGGACCCTGATTTAATAGAAGTCAGCAACCGGCATGGAAGGCAGCAATAACAAAACAAAGTAACAGGAATATGGATTTTCAGAGACATGAGGTTGACCAAAAACTTTCTCTATATAAGAAGAAAGTCTATATCACAGTGGTTTTCAATCTTTTTCCTGGAGTGGAACCCCTAAAAAATATTCCAGTAGCATGACAAACCCCTTTTCATATACATGTTTTTTATAAGAAAAACTTTATAAGAAAATGAGGCTCAAATGGTCAAAAAGTCTTCAGAAATCTTAAGAAAATCATAAGGCTCAACTTCCAAAATTTAGTATTTTTATTGGCCAAAAATCAATATTTTGTCATTATTGCATTTGTTATTGTTATAAAGGTAGAATTCAAATTCAAGTGTAAAATATTGATAACGAAGGTGTAAACCATTTTAGCCAGTTTATTTAAGAGAAAGTTAAGAAACATTAAAGAAAATCTCAGACTCAATTTTGGGAAAATTAAGAAAATTGAGGCTCAGGTAAAATGATGATTTTCTTATCACAAAAAAACATGTATTTGTGAACTAAGAAGTACTGTCAATCATAGCATTTGTGTAATTTCTAGTAGAGACCTTGAGCCTTGGTTGAAAATCACTGTTATACAACATACTCACATTGGTTGAAAGTTAAGAGTAACTAAAGAACACAAAGACGCTCAAGGTTGATCAAGGCTTAGAATTTCTGTTTATTTGAGTTTTTTTGGATTAAGCTTTACAGTTTAGATGCCAAATGTATTGTTCTATTTTGATCTTGTCTTCTTACTAAGATGAGCTAGCACATAATAAAGATCTGAAATTTTTCTTCTACCTTTCAGGCAACTTTAAACCTGATGTAACCAAAGAATACTTGAATAAATGTTATTTCTATAACAAGTGGTTACTAAGAAAGTAGTGCTAGATTGTTTTAAAAAATTTACATTTACAAGTTACAGACTGGATTTTGAGAAATAAGACAGCTTACAGGTGCTATGCCTCTTACACAGTCCAATTATTGTCTATAAAATGTTATAAATATTATGTTCACTTTCTTCAACAGTTTGTATTATGTGATTGATAAGGTCATCATTTATTAATGTGTAAATGCTAGTTGCTTTAATCTTCTTTAATGTTAATGTACAGGATACTAGAACTCAAAAAATGTTGGCTAAGAATATCGTAATAGAGTTTCATACTCAAATCATGCAAAAGTTAGGTAATGGGCCAAAAACAACCATCTTAGAAAAGAAAATATAAGTAATTTGAGGCTCAAAAAGCATAAGAATATTGAGATTTAATAAAAGCTAAATATTCTTGTTTTACCAAAGTGGTACTTCAACTATGTGTTTAAAGCCTGGAACGCTAATAAATTTTATTACTTCACACATATGTTGTTTAGCAAGCTTTTTAAAGATATGGGAATCTTGATAAACACAGAATTAGCAAAATTTTTACCACTATAACTTAAGTTGAAAAATGGTTGTCATACCTGAACTGTTTGGACCGCTATCCTTCGTACGCTACAAGATAAAATAAATTTAATTAAGTTATTACTTATGAATCAGGGGTATAGCAGTTGGCTTCTTGTCCCAACATTACTTTTTCTATACCAGCTTTAACTGATAACAAGTCTGTCTCTTCTGGTTAAATTGAAATGGCAGTACACAGTCATGGTACTTACTCCCTGAGTGAGTGAGTGAGTGAGTGAGTGAGTGAGTGAGTGAGTGAGTGAGTGTGCGAGCGAGCGAATGTATATCAGCTTTTCAGTTACTGAGGGCCTGCGGCTTGTGTGCGTTCCACTCATTTTTCACTAGAGTACGCGGACCACTGATTATGCCCTTGTACAACCTATGATATATCACTGAAAGCTCTATGTATTCCATTTATGCTACTGCTAGCTGACAGAAGTCCGCCATTTTCCTATGCGAAGGGACTTAACAATAAAGCTGTGACGCAGTAGAGTCGTATTGATGTTGTCAACAGGTGCATGCATCACCCAACTTGTGCAACTTCTGTTGCCAAGGTAAAGGGAAAAATAATGTATTGGAAACACGAAGAAAATGAACAGCGTTGATGCCTAATCATTACAAAAGTAACATCTAAGTACATCTATTTCCGGGCCTAACTTAGAGAACAGGAAAAGACCTCGTATGCTGGATAGCACGCTAGTGGAGAAATTATGTAAAGGCTTCCAAATGTTTGCTATATACAAGGGAGCCATAATACTGTACCTTACAATCTAAGAACAAGCGATAACACAAACGTTACAATAAGATCTTCATACCCTGTAACAACATTCCTGACAACTGATACTTCTCAGAAATAGTTTATTTTTACACGTTACGTGCAAGCTGTGTACGTTCAAAAATGCATAAAATAGATGCAATGGGGATTTAATTTCTACTTAAAGACTGGAAGCATCCAGGAACTATGCCATCACTAACGGCAATACACATACAGTCCCTGTGCCATTCACATGCTTGACATAACTATGAACTTCCTTCGGGGCTTCGACCATTTTGAAAAACTAAGAAATGCAGCGACAAGGGAATAGCTGTACACATACCAACGAAAAGCACTAGGTAGCTGTAATTCCTTAAAATAGCAATGATTTACTACTTATATGTCGTTTTAAGACCTCAGTATGCTCAATCTAAACAGGTATAAACGCATTTTTATTAAAACGCGGTGAAGAAATCCTTACAACATGCGGGTAACATGGCCGGACTTAGGCCCGGCATACTTCGCTTGTCTAGCAAAGAACTAAATGACTCCTCACTTACCTGATCGAAGGTAGTAGACATCCCAACCATGAACTAGTTGGATAATGTTCGAAGGTATGGGGTAATGTAAAATTTTCGATTGGCACGTTTATACCAACTTGTAGACGGTAAATCCAAACAAAAGAGCCTCGACTCTCCACTCGCAACTAAAGCACACTCATACGAACCAATGGGCACACCTTACGTCATCTGTCAATCATATTTACCATATATGGTTTGCACTCTTTATTCTCTAAGAAACCGAAAGATACTATCAAAGTTATACTTTTGGTTGATGATTTCATAACAAGTGGCAGGGGCCGCACAATAGGGAAGACCGGGGGGCCATGACCCCCACTTTTTCAGAGAGAAACTTTTTTTACCATACAGGATGTATACCCTTGAATATTATTGATTCGTAGGCTACACATTATCTATAGAAGTAACAGCAACGCAGAATACGTAGTTTGCCATTAGATATGAATGCAGGCGAATTGAGGATGCAGTTGGTGCAGACGAGAGGTATGAAGAGTATTTGCGTGAATCATTAATTTTCAGTCTGAAATCAGTATTTCGGGAGCTTACTTCTCGATTTCTCGATTTTACCTCCGTTTCCCCCATCCTTGGGGCTTGGAGGGTGACTCTGAGAGGACTTTAGTTCTGGTGCGGGCATTTAGGACCGGATGCCCTTCCTGACGTCACCAATGGTCTGCAGTGGGCCTCGAACCCAGGACCTTGTTGGTCTGAGTCGAGT
Source organism: Cassiopea andromeda (assembly GCA_018155075.1). Classification (NCBI taxonomy): domain Eukaryota; kingdom Metazoa; phylum Cnidaria; class Scyphozoa; order Rhizostomeae; family Cassiopeidae; genus Cassiopea; species Cassiopea andromeda. The sequence goes on from WIPJ01001784.1 coordinate 195,990, forward strand.
GCATTACCGCTGGTATGCTAAAGGGTCATAGGTTTCTCAGTATCCCAAATGAAAACCATCATTCCACAACGAGTGGAAGCAATACAGAAAACAAAACTGTAGCAGTTTAGATGCTTACAACTAGAAAGAGTGTACTTGTAAAGGAAAAGGGTGTTTTGTGAGATTTAAAAAACGTAATTCTTTACAATTTTTCTTGGGGCTTCGCCCCCTGACCCCCATTCTGTTTCCATTCCTAACTCCTCACCAGTTTTCATACCAAGCCTTGTGAAAATGCGCTAAAATTTAAATAGCTTGAGAATATAATCCTATATTTGAAATGCCATGGAAATCTGTAATCTATTTGTTGTATGGACTAATCCCAAAAAATAAATTTCACTTTAGTTTGGCCCCCGCATTTCAAAATCATTGCGCGGCCCGTGAGTAGAAATTACTTGAGAGAAATTTCTTGAAAACTGAACACATTCCATGATTTTATTTTGATAATAAACATGGACATTGTTAGAATCTAAAATCACCGAGAAGTGTGTGATGGCAAGAAGCATTTTAATGTTGCAGACAAGTTTCAGTTTCCACAAACTTCCAAGAAATGATTTTTAAAAAGTACAAATGTTTGGTCAATCATGTGTTTCCTGACATTCATACTTTAGTGAAGAGGGTGAATTTATGATCGAAAACATCTTTTGTGCGTTAAGTTTCTCCTGATGTTAGCAGGAAAGCTCAGTTTTCCATTTTACCCATATTTGCAGACCTTTGTGAGAAAGAACTGCCTTCCATAGCTTAACTGTACATGTAAGCAAGCATCCTACCTTGTCCAACAGCCAGCTTTCTCCCGCTCGATACTCCTCTTTTATAATTAACCCGTGCTTGCATTCAGTACTGCCCTTAGGAGGATGTGCAAAAATATACAAACATTTGTTGTCAAAGATTAAGAGAAGAGTTGGTATTATGAGTTGGTATCACCAGTAACCACTGACGTGTATTGTCGTCAATTGGCCTCGAAATCATGCATCTTCTGAAAGAGTGTACCTCATAATGAGAACATGATGGAAAGTTCAATATTACACAGCAAAATGATGAAACAAGTATTGTCTGCTCTTTGCTCTAGCTTATAATTCTGCAATATACTTCCAAATTAGTGCTCAGACTTCTAAATGCTTGCTCAAAATGGAACCCTTGATTCCGAAAATATTTCAACAAATACTGATCCTGACAAATTCCTGACTATTCAAGAAAAAGTTTACTTCCCCAAAATGATAGGACGATCCTATATTACCATCTAATAGGCCTATATTGCTCCCTCCCCATGATTATCATCATCACTATGACTTTGTTTAACGTAAGCTTACACACAAATTTACGTTTACTTTGCAATAATTACAAAAATCCAAACCTAAGGTTAAAAAAGAAAGGCATATATGCATATAAATATATACATATATATATATATATATAGAAAATTTGGAAAAATTGTCATGCTAAGAATCCCACTCCTGGGATATACGGTCTGCAGAACCTACAGTTGCATCTATCACCGCTCCAATTCAAAAGAAAGAAAGAAGTATTAAAGAAAGAACCAGAAGAAATGCAGACAGCAATGAAACCGATATGTCAAATGAAGAGAATTGCGCATCCAAATATTTCTCTTTCCTAGAGGTCACAGTATATTAAGTTGTGCTCCGATGTTCTTGCGTAGAGGTTGAACTGAAGGGGCTTGACCAGTCAAGAAAGTGCATTTTTCAAGAAAAATTCAGTTTTTTGTATTTGATTTATTTATTAAGTATTATTATTAAAGATTTCAACCACAAAACTCTTATTCTTCTTTCGAACTCTCAAGATGTTAAAAAATCCAGAAGTATGAGAAGAGGTGTATGCTTTTCAGCTAAATTTTTGGCTAAGTTGGACATTTTTTCATTACTTTCTCCCCGTTGTTATCTTCAATAATCCTTGGGCAAACTGCAACAAGTTTGGTATAGTTTGGAAGCCCTATGTTTCAACTATTCAATGCAACCGTTAGCTTTACTGTAT
>WIPJ01001784.1:216751-246249 GCA_018155075.1 Cassiopea andromeda
CATATAGATATACATAGACATACAAACGCAGGGATAGTTACATTACCAGAAACGTAACTAAAAATAACGCAATACAATCAATACTGCAAGTGATAGTTTGAAACAACTTAACTTACTTGATACATAAAATAACAGGACATGCGGCATATAAACAATACTACATTAAATAAGTAATTTTAATTACGGAGAAGACTCTAAAAATTAAACAATTAAATGCAAAAAAAAGAAGAAGAGAGTTTGAGTAGACATTACGAGAGAAGCCAAGCTGAAAATCAATTCTCCTGAATACACAGCAATGCATGAACTATACCTTCCATTATGCGGGCGCCGGTCATTAAAGCCTCGATTCGGCCCATTGAAGCCATTTCTAAATCCGCCTCTCCCACGGTTCATATCGTCCATATGTCCCCCATTGGGTGGAAGAACCTGGTGCTGATTTGGAGGGCTGAAATGATTCTTGCTAAGTGCACGGTCAAAGCCCATCTTTGATCCCATGAATGTTGGTGTTGACAACTGACGCATCAATTTGCTGCCTTGATTCTGCGAAACAAAAGATCTCACATCTGTCTTTGAGTGGTCACAAAGAGAGGATATCTGTAAATTAAATAAGTAATTAAAACAAATCGGATCCTACCACACCCAGAACAAAAGATGCAAGCAGACAGAGACAGACAAAACGACAGACAGACTGGCAGAAAGAGAGATAGATAAACAGACAGACGGACAGAAAGACAGACAGAAAGAAAGGTAAACAGACAGATTGACAGAAAGACAGACAGCAAGATGGAGAAACAGACGGATTGACAGAAAGACAGACAGAAAGAAAGGTAAACAGACAGATTGACAGAAAGACAGACAGAAAGAAAGGTAAACAGACAGATTGACAGAGAGACAGACAGACAGCAAGATAGATAAACAGACGGATTGACAGAAAGACAAACATACAAAGACAGATAAACAGACGGACTGATAGAAAGACTGACAAAATGATTAACAGATAGAAATACAGATAACCAGACAGAAGACAGACACAATGACAGGAAGATAAACAGACAAACTGACAGAAAGACAGATAAAATGATAACCAGACAGAAATACAGATAAACAGGCAGAAGACACGCAGAATGACAGAAAGACAGACAGAACGACAGACAGAAAGAATTACGGATAAACAGACAGACTGAAAGACTGACAGGCAGAGGAATAGACCGACAGACAGACAGAGAGACCGACCGACCGACCGACAGACAGGGAGGCTTGACAACAGACAGGCAGACTGAAGATAGAGAGATTGATAATAGACAAATACATAGATCTATAGAGAACTAGATCAATGGACAGATATGTAAAAAGATAAACGGATCGCAATAGCTAGATGCAAAAAAGATGGATAGATAGCGAAGTAGAGGCCAAATTATATCTGTTTGGATCGGCAATGAACATTTCCAGAGGTGGATTGACCTTTCTGGCCATTTGGGCGAAGGGCTGGCTGCAGAATGTGGAGAAAACACTACATTCTCAAAATGAAGAACTTCGCAGTGTACATATGAAAGAACTGGCACTAAAACTGTGGATTTATCAGAAATTTGCAGCCCATATCCACTTTCTATAATTCATGGACCAGTTTTGTCACACTGTGCCTGGGCCAAAGAATTTAGCCAGCCTGCCCCTGAACATTGCCGTTGATCGGTCAGCTCTGGCACATCTCAGTGAATCTGATGTTTGAATTCTACACTTCTGCAGAAAACCTACAATTACACTCCCGATTATACACATAGGTATATCTACAAACTTTTGAGATCTATTCCCCTCTTGCCGTAACTTAGACCTGTCCCATCAAGGCACTCCTGATGACACCCCCTGATTCAAGATAGATATGAAGCTGTTGGCATAGCAGCAGATGTCAGGGTTTTCAAATTCAGAAATTATGGGCGCATGATTAACAGGGTTCGTACAAACCCTTTCACAAAACTTCAAAAACTTCTCCAAAGAACAGTTACCAAATTTCCAAAATCATGAAATACATTTTAGCTTGGATATTGAAACCCTATGGAAATGGACAAACCATTTTTTCAATCCTATAAACAATATGTGATTTTTCTGGTAGATTATGTTTTATATTATAAATAGTAAAATGAACAAGCATAACACATATGGTGTTTAATATGAATAAAATAATATGAAACTACAATATATTTCATAACATCTTAGAATTTTCCCCAATAGAAATCCAAAACTTTCCATAGCCACTTAGAGAAACGTCTCTTTTCCAAAACTTTCCAGGTACTGCAAACCGGCATTATCAATTTCCATAACTTTTCAAAACTTTCCAAAACCAGTACAAACCTTTGATGAACAACGTACGTGAGGAGAGTACGGCGAGCGATTCAAAATGATATGAAACCGCAACAAGAATTATGATTTCAGCTTTAATAAGCATGCTGTTATGGTGTCCGTTTCCACAAGGAGTTTCTCAAGTAGAATGGCCTGTTACTTAAGACAGTATCAAATCACTTGGCCCATTCCAGCTATCACTCTGAAGAGTGGAAATACAGTTGAACATCGATACGTCGAACTGCCAGGGGAAAAAAGAATTTGCTTGACTCATTGAGGCTTCGACTTATCAAGGTTTGCATCTCTAGAAGTTGACTTTTTCTTCAAAATCCCCCTAGAGCACAACAGGCTAGGGGTGGACTTTCAAGTAGAGTTTGGACCAATGTAGTCAATGTGGGCCATAGTAGCACTTTTCATCTTTTAAAGCTAAATTTTAGGGTTGCCCCAAGTCCATTTGATTCACTGGACTCTTTCGTAAATCCATGTGGTAAAGACAAATTTTCATGAACATTCCACATCATTTAATTTTGATGATTGAGTCTAAATTAATACAAAATGAAATTGGGTGCATGTGTTGTGTGCCAGTGCATTGCACTTGAACAAAATTAGATCCCAGATCCTCAGTTTTTCGAAAATTTCATTTTTTTATCAGTCAATCACTCTTCAAATGATCTCTCAACCACCTTTTTGGACTATCTAACCGAAGGTATGCCTAAATGTACGCCAAGACACTGTTTTGGCCCGTTGTGCAGAGTTGCCAACTATCTCTAAATGCCCTAATTGGCCATTTAAACAAGGGTAGCAAAGGAAAACTTGCAAAAATTTTATTATATTTTTCGAAAACTGGTGCCTCAAGAAGCAAATGCTCATTTAAAGTGAAATGGCAAGCAGTGAACGGTGGAACGCTAGTCGCGTGCCAATTGAAAAATCGTCATAAAATCCGTACAAGATATTACAAGAACGGGATATTGAGTAAAAGTAAAGTAAAGGTAGTCCCGTATACTTTCGTTCGTAGGGGAATACCTGTTAGAGAGGACACTTATCTTGTGCCATCGGCATGTGGGGTAGGGTCGCCAGTTCCTCTCCTCGCCGCCTTGTTCCCACTGGGTACCCATTTGCTGCTGGGTGAGCAGTGGGTGAGCATTCGGTCAGGGCATCGAGTCGGGCTCGAATCGTAGACCTTCCGCATGGGAGGCATGCGCTCTAACCACTATGCTACCTCGCTCATGGATATCAAGTATTTACCTATTACGGTAAATTGATGAAATGTTGACCACGATTGCTGACAGGACTCTTTCGATCGCATTTGCTTTGAATTTATCGAGTTTGTTCGACTTGAGCGGAGTTGTTTCTTGAAAGGAGTTAGGGATTTGTTCGACTTATCGAGTTATTCGATTTATCCGGAGGTCGACTTATCCGGAGCTGGACTTATCTGAGGTATTTTCTGTACAAAAAGCATACGAAAACCAAGGGAAATAAGAAAATGTTCAAGATCGGGGAGTTCGACTTAACTTGTAGTCGACTTATCGAGGTTCTACTGTATACATTACTGGGCGCGTAAATTATCAGTCCCGAATGAGCCCTTGATGGCGTGCCTGCGTGCATGATGCACCCCCATTGAGAACCCTGATATGGTGTCTATCAACCAATAACAAAATGTAGTGCATAAGGCATCAATGTTAATACCTGGACACCATTTGCAGCTTCAAGTTGTTGAGCTAGTCTTTGACGGTCTGTGTTCAGCTTGAAAATATGTTCTTGGTACTTGTAAACCTGCATAAAAAGGAGAAAAGCTCACCGATCACTGTGTAAATAATAAACTTAGGCAAAAGTAGATTCATAGGCCCCGCTTACACTACTACCGATCACTTGTTGATCCGTATCAAAAGTGATACGGATTGGCATCCGTATCAAAAGTGATACGGATTGGCCTTTCATCTACACTACTACTAGCAATTCGTAGCAAAACTGATGCGATTTACTATGTCACTTTTGATCCTTCTAGCAAAAGGATCAAACGTGATCCAGTCTTCATACAATTAGCACTTTTAGGCCCGGTTTACAGTGCAAAGGATCACTTTTTGATCCATATCATACGTGATACGGATTGGCCTTCCATCTACACTACTTCTAAGCAATCCGTAGCAACACCGATACGGTACACTGCATCACTTTTGATCCATTTAGTAAAAGGATCAAACGCGATCCAGCCTTCATACAATTAGAAGTATTAGGCCATGTTTTCACTGCAAAGGTTCACCGTATAAAAATTGATCCCTAGCAGTGCAAATGGCGCCTCAAAAAATGCACAAATACAAGAAAAGTTTACATAAGTAAAAACGGATACACTCTCTTTTCATAAGAATACCTAACTTTTTTCCAAGCCTCAATATTTTAAAATTTTTCTGACTTTGAGCCTAGAATTATTCTTAAATACCAAACTTTACCTAAAAATTTAAGGAATATATTCCAATCTTTGTTGATATCTTACTACATCATAAAGCTAAGCAAGAATTCATACTTTGCATAAATTATGCCAGAAAACATATCTGAATGCAGTATTATAACTAGGATACAAAAAAATTCCTATATCTTGATGAAGCATGAGCCAACATTATTCTTTAATTAATCTTAAAATTTCCGTTATTTTGAGCTTTTTATTTTTACAAACTATATTCCTATAAATCATGTATTAAACAATCAAAAATACGTGAAATACAACTCCCATTAATCAATTCTCCCCTTTGTCATCAATTAATGACAACTCTTTCTCGTACTTGCCCAAACCAAAAAGAATACCTTCGGTAGCTAGTCACTCATTGGGTTGGTACTAGTGAGACAGTACATCCTACCTGTTCTTGAAGGGAGGCTAGTCTACTCTGAGACACTTCATAATCCCTCCGAAGCTTCTCCCTCTGGGCTTGGGCTCTTTCTCTGTCCTTCCTCTCACTCAATACGTCTTCCTTATACGACTCGGCCTACAACCCAAAAAGACTCCAAGTCAATACTAAGTTACATATTACGTCATACTAAGACTCCAAGCCAGTATTTAAATACTACGGTACATGTTGCGCCAATGTTAAGACTCGAAGTCAATACTTCGGTATATATTATGTCTATGTTAAGACTCCAAGTCAATACTACAGTACACATTACACATGGTTGCCACTGCCATATCAGGAAAAATTCTCTGATTTTCTCTGATACTTTCAGCGAGTTGCTACTCGTTTTCCCTGGAATTCTTTCGACAGATGTGAGGTTTGGGAGAACTTTTATCCCACTTTTGGCCGTTCAAATCTCTAGTTTCATAAAACGTGAACCTACACTTCAAAATGATTGGACATAACAGGATTCAACAACAGAAGGGAAACTTTGGCAATAGTCAAATTGAAAACTTCCCTGATTTTCCTTCATTTTTCAAAAAATTTCACCTTTTCCTCTGATTTCCCCTGGTTGAGAAAAAATTCCCTGGATTCCCTAAATTTGTGGCAAAACTGCTGCATTACTATTACAACTCCAAGTCAATAATACCCTACAAACTGCAAGGCTAAAGGGTTCATACCCAATACGTGAATCAAAACCCCCTGACTATTCCCTGAATGGTAGTCAAAAGCACCCACTTTTTCCCTGACTATCATTTCATATATTTACAAAGAGAAGTAAAGAAAATGGAGCCTAACCGATAGGTAATACACATTTACTTGTTATTTCACAATGCTACATAACAAAGTTCACATCTACTAACAACAATTAGAGCAACGACTTTTGCGAACAACCAAGCCAATAGTTAATGAAAATAATATGCTAATTAAATAATGTTTTCCCTGACTTTTCCCTGACTTGGATAAAAATTATAGAAAATTCCTTGACTATTCCAGGTTCTCCCTGACTTTCGTAAAAATGGCCTATTTTCCAGGTTTTCCAGGTTTTCAAGGTTTGCCAGGTTTTCAAATTTTTCACGAATGGAGCTACGACTTTGCGAATAGCCATGCCAACAGTTAAGGAAAATGATATGCTGACTAAATAACTTTTTCCCTGATTTGGTTAAAAATTATAGAAAGCTCCCTGACTATTCCAGGTTTTCCCTCATTTTTTGTAAAAATGGCCTGTTTTGCAGGTTTGAGCCCTGGGCTAAAAACAAGAGATCGAAAAAGTACTACAACTCTGTGATATCCAAAATCCTCGGAATGTACAAATCCCCAAGCAGAGAAATTCTCTTGGTTCCAGGACATGAGCTATGCCTATCGTAATTTTAGCAAAAATAGTGCAAAAAGCAAATTCTTGAAATCATCTAAGGCACTTTTGTGGCTCCAAAAGCACAATGTAACTGTGTCAGCATAGGCGTCAAATCTTTGTTGGCTAACAAAGGAATTACCATAGAAGGATCCTGCCAATAATGTTGCGAGAATTCGATAATTTCATCTGCGCGAGAAAAAAAAATTGCTCCTTCTGTAAGACTAAGATTAAGCTAAGAAATACAATTCTTTAAAATACATTCAAAATGTGAGTGACTGAAGTGTGTTTATTTGCTCATAGACCGCTCTCGAATACAAGCAGCAACTATGAACCCATACACAGATAGCATAGGCGTCAAATCTTGATTGGCTAACAAAGGAATCACCATTGAAGGATTCCCCCCAATAATGCTGCGAGAATTCGTTCGAAGAGCGTGTTTTGGTGGTAAATAGTGTACTTTCTTTGCGAAAAAACTGATAATACATAGTTGCGAATAATTGAAAAATATTTTGCAAAGCAAGTTCAAAGGCTTCAATTCATTTTCCAGAAGGAGCAATTTTTATATCTCACACAGATCAAAAGTTATCGGCATTACCAGCCATCCATCTTTGCTTACTTCGTAATTTCTCATCAAACGCTTGCAAAGGATGGATGGTCAGTTGAAACGCTACCATATATCCCCATATAAAACAGTCCTAAATTCCTAACTGATTACTGAAATCAGATCTCTTTTACAAAGTTGAGAAATAATTAAGGACATTCATTATCTGAAGTATTAAAACAGTGTCAAATTAGTTCTCTATCACATCAGGAAATGACACCAACAGAACCTAAATAGAAAAGCATAAACTGACTGCATGATGGCATCCACAAGCGGCGGAGCAGGGGGGCTAGAAGGGGGGGATTTAGCTCCCATACTTTTTAGAAGAATTATCGCTGCTTTTCGCCGAATAATCAACAGACCTTTTCCGGGTCAATGAACAGCCCTTCACTTCAAATAGACCCAGCTCTTTCACATATGCAGATATGTGGCAAAGTTTCAACTGGCAATCCTTTCTTTGCAAGCGTGTGATGAGAAATTACAAAATACCCCCCCCCCAATACAGTTGCATCGTGCTTTTGGCGCCGCAAAAGTGCCTTAGATGAGTTCAAGAAGTGCCTATTTGCACTATTTGGTGCTAGGACCACGATGAGGACTCTGACTTTAACCCCTAAGGGAGAACTAATGTCAATGAACTAATGTCAATGGCCAATTCTTTCTCATAAATGCACCTTTATGAATATGCCTACTATTTATTGAAATGAAACAAAAATGAACTGGCTATTACCTGCTGTTGAAGCATGATCATTTGATCGTGATTAGGGAGACCATGTTCTTGAATTAACTTCTTCAATTTTCGGAAGCTATCAACTTCTTGTTCCAGTTCATTTTGGATTCTGGTCAATTCGTCATTTTTTATCTAAAAGAAATTTAACACTTATAAATTTTTATTGCATTGATAATTGAATGCTTATGAATGGATGTATGTATGAATGAATGAACTTATGTATGTATAGACAATGCATGAATGAATAAATAAATGTAGAAATGAATGAATTTATGTAAGGTAAATTCTCTATTAAGCACCCGGGGAGGCTTGTTAATTTCAAGCACTTTCTAGGGGGACTTATTGGAGAGGGAGGTTTATTGGAGAGGGGGACCTAGAAGAGGAAGAGAGGGGGCTTAATAACTTTCTTGAAAAATTTCAATAGCTATTAAACATTTGCTGTTTGAAAATGGAGAAAACTACTCATATAGTTTAGCTTATACATAATTAGTTCACGGCAGAAGAAACAAAATTGAAAAATTGTACAGTAACCGTTGATATGGAACGTTTTTATCCGCAATAAGTCAATGAATGACTTTGATTCTTGACAGCAAGAGAAATATTGCCTTCAAAGCGTGATCTAGCTTAATTTACTTCCTTCTATGAAGCTTACTTACGCTTGGGAGTATTCAACATTATCTATGGGGGCTTAATAGAGAAGGGGGTCTAATAAATTTCTTGGTCCACAAAGGGGGCTTATTGGAGAGAGGAGCCTAATTGAGAGGGAGGCTAAAAGAGAATTTACGGTATGCATAAGTGAATGGTATGAGATAATGTATGAATGTATGTATGGACGAATACATGATATATGAATACATTTATGAGTGAACGAATAAATGAATAAATGAATGAATCAATGTATGAATGAATCAATGTATGAATGAACGTATGAATGAACGAGAATGAATAATGTATGAATAAATGTATGAATGAATAAACGTTTAAAGAAAGGAATGAATGAATGCATGAATAAACGTATGGATGAATCAATTTATGAATGAACGAATGAATGAATGATTGCATGGATTAATGAACGTAAGAATGAATAAACGTATAAAGGAAAGAGCTCATGAATTAATACATGACTTTATGAACTGCATTAACATAAAGGACAATGGCCGATAATTCCACTTTTTGCTTTTCACCGATCGATGCTAAAACTGGCAGGCAAGAGTTGAAAATGCTATGAACGTATAATAACTAGGAAACTGGTAAGAATTGTCATTCACACAAAACCCCAACAGTCACAGATCGCTAGACACATAATAACATTGAAAAACACGATCTAGCTTGCTCCGCGTGGGGATGAATTATTCACCTCTCATAAACCGCAACGCACACTCGAAAGATTAATCGATTTTATCATATGCATTGCTACATTCAAAGTTTAAACCGCAAACTTTCGTGCCAGGGATTTTAGATGCGTAAAATTAGAGCAGAAAGACCACACTCGCCTAGTCACCAAGGCGTGAATACTATTGAAGGGGTACCGCTAGGGACACACAATAGGGGGTAGGGTGTGACACCGACAAAAGTTAATCAGTCATCACTTTCTTAGACAAAGTGTCAAACCATAATAACGAAAACGGAAATGAATGCAAATAACACGTGACGTGAAAGAAAAACGAACTTGTACAAAGACAAGATAGTCGGTCCAGTCGTGCCGTAACGAGCTCTCTCTTCAACAAATTCACTACATCAAATTTGCATGCCTCTTTTCACCTCAAGCCCAAGCTTCCTCCCCATTTTCAAATTCCACAGTCCTTGTATGTAGACATGTACGCTTCAAATAACCTACCTCAAAAAGAGATTTTCTAATGGCTTGAAATGCTTTTCCTATGGGGTGCCAAATTATGGAACAGCCTACCCACAAAGTGTAAGCAAGCGAAAGCAACAAGCAATTTTAAATCATACTCATAAATCTTCTAGACTTTTTCTCTATAAATTATGTATAATATGGCAAATTGTATTATGGTCTTTCAATCTATGTAAGTTTGTAGTTTTAACTATTTTATTCCTTTATACTAACTTAATCTATTTTTTTATGTTTTCAAGCGGAGGGCTATTCAAAAATCAGCAAAGCTGAAGGGTTACCCTACTTAAATTTTTGAAATCATTCAATCACTCAATCAATTAATCAATCAATCAATTAATCAAGCAATCAGTCAATCAATCACTCAATTAATTAATCAATCAATCAATTACTCAATCACTAATCAAGTAATCAATCAACCAATGGCAATTCAAGACAATAAAACTAATTAAGACTATTGCGAACAGCTTCTAGATCAATGCACAAAAGGGAGCATTTCAAGTCACTTCACTCGTTAACCAAGATAGCTATGATATCAGCTCGCCTAGGATATCGAAAACCAACACCTTTCGTACAGGGGATACACTTGTTGAGAACACCAACATGGGATTGTGAGATATATCACTTATTTTTCGCTTTAGAGGTTTTTCGTTATAGAGGAATGTATAATTTTCAATCAAAAAATAAAAAGAGCATCAAAAATCGACAAACAACCCACAAATTTCAACTGTCCAAGTAAATGGTGAAAAATGTTCGATGCTACTTGGTCTTGTTCTTGAGTCGTCTTTATTGTGTCGCCTTTTTCGTCTTTATTTTCGACATATAATTCACTGTTCATTTATTCAAAATGTAAAGGTACCTCGCAATCCAGTTTCTACTTCAACTCTCATCCACCGACTTAATGACAAATAAATTCGAAAAAGAGGCAGCACCATGATTTCTTACAGAGATATTCCGCTATCATAAATTCTGTGATCGCCCTACCGGAGGTTCTTGGGGTCTGGGCCCCCTAAAATGTCACTGAGTTCCCCGTCGGCACCTAAACTTTTGAAGACCTTTTTGCACTGTTGGTGCTTTCACGGCCTCTTCTTCTTCTTTTGATGCAAATTGATGGGCGTGACCTGCTAAAACTTTCTCGTTTCGCTCACTGTAGGCCTTTTGACAGTGTTAGCCCCCAATATTTCTTCCCTGGCTCCATCTATGCGCAAATTGCACTCAACGTCCTTCATGAGCTAATATTCCTCTAGGATTTTTACAAACACTTTCACACAGGGATTAAACGAACTTATTGACAAAAATTCCCATGACTTTTAACTAAAAGCGCAAATTTTCCCTGACCTTTTTTGAGAAAACCGATATTTTTTCATGACTTTTTCTGAAAAAAACAATCTTTTCTCCCCGTCCTATGGGGTCAACATCCAGCCCTTGGCAAGCGACAGCGACAATTTTTAGCACTATTTTTAGCATGGTGCTACTAATACCTTTGACTAGCAACAGTAAATGACAAAGCTCATCAAAATTTTTCTAGGATTGATCAAATTGTAAAGTTAAAAATAAAACATAGAAAAGGGCGAACTTTCATTGTAGACCAAAAAAATTAAATACATCAGTATGATCAAAAATGAAAATGTTCCCTGACTTACAGTACGAAAGTGCCATTTCCCCTGACCATTGTCGGTTTCCCTGACTTCCCCGACCTTTGTGAAAAGGACAATTTCCCGCCTGACTTTCCTAGACCATACAACCCCTCTCACAGAAACCACATGTCGCAATGCCATGAAAAAGTGTCCATATAACCGATAACTTTCGGGGCTAAGGATGAGAGCACTTAATCAGTAGCATTGTTCGGATGGGCCTAAATGAGGAAAGCTCTATCCTATCTGATCAGCAGTAAGAATGAAAAATAAAGCTCCGACGAAATCACATGACACGACAGTTTCAATCATACATAGAGTGTGGTCAGAACAAAGCCCTTGCCGCTTTACATGTGAATCCTGGTTAATGATTCAACGTTGCGACAAGTCATGCAATCATATTTAAAGCTTCGAAAGCTTGCTTACGTTCTTAATTATTGACCATGAGATATACCTTGATAACAGGGTGTGCAAAGTCGGCGAAACTGTAGAGCTATCCCTAGAGCAGCGCTTCTCAGTTATTTTTTCCAAAGCCCCTTTCATGGGAAGAGAAAATATTTCGCGTCCCACCTTACTACACATAATATCAATACCTATAAAAATTGTGAAGTATGCCTGTTCCTTGGGAGTCATACGCATCCCCATAGGGGGCACCCCACTATTTGAGAAGAACTGCCCTAGAGCAACGGTTCTCAGTTACTCAGGCACCCACTGCTCGTGTTCTCACCTCGCGCCATGTACAAGATATCCTCTGCTCAAGGCCGCGGGAGGGCAACAAATCAATCAATTCCCTATCATTAGGGGGCCAGCCATTTATAACTCTGGGTGCTGGGGGGTGGGGCTAGAAATTGAAAACTGTTCAACTTTATTATACCCCTTCTAGTTCTGCTGAAAAACTTTCATACACGTGTTTTCTTCATAAGAAAACCATCATTTTGCATGAGCCTCAATTTTCTTAACTTTCCCGAAATTGAACCTGAGATTTTCCTAAATTTTCCTAACTTTTACTGAAAGAAACTCGCTAACATGGGTTGCTTTTTCTTTGTTAATCTTTTATACTTGAAATTGAATACTATATTTAACATTTTGAATGTAAGAATGACGAAATATTGATTTTTGGCCAACAAAAACACTTCATTTTGGAAATTGAGCCTTGTGATTTTCTCACGATCTTCTTAAGATTTTGGCCATTTGAGCCTCATTTTCTTTTACAAGAACCTCAAAAATATACTTCAAAAGTATACCCCAATGAGAGATAAGTACAAGACTTTATAATACAATGCTCAAACATTCATCAGAAAGTTTCATACCTCCAATTGTCACTGGAAACGTGTTCTTACTCTCCCCAAATGTAGCTCACTCCGGGAAAGACGTAGGAAGCATTCAAACAGAGGGGGGTACATGCATTCAGGGGGCACCCTCGCATATAAAAAGGGTAACTATGTAACCTAAAAGGGGATACTTTGCATAAAAATTTGTGAGAAGTGGGGACGTGCCCCTGGTTCCTAGGTCTATGCACCCCGGTATTCGGAGTTACAAATGACTAAACCCTATAGAAGGCAATACGTGCATTACGTCAACTAAAAATCAAATACTGTACCTGGTACGACTTCAAACTCTCGCTCATTTTTTCAACCTTGTGCTGGAGTTTATTTTGTTCAACCAGAAGCAAGCGATTATGCTGCCTGTCTCTTTCAATCGTCTCCCTTGCAGCTATGAACATTCTCTCGACCATTTTGCTCCTCTTTGTCTCATCTTCTTGGTTTTGTGCCAAGTGCTCCTTCAGGGTCTTCAGTTCTTGTTCCAGCCTGTGGGTGTCAATTTTCATCATTGCTTCATTGTGGGAGTGCTCCGTCTTCACGTCCTCGATTTCTCTGGTCAGCTGCAAGACGAAGCACAAGATTTGATAGAAATAGGTGATCATCAGGTCTGTAAATAGTATTCAAAGCACAGAAAATTGAGTGCAAATAATTTAGCACATGAATGTATTCAGCAATAAAATATCCGACAAAACAATGCGGAAATATCAAAATATCGGGAAGAAAAACAGTGATATCACAATATTGCGCAACAAAATATCGAGAAGGCAAATATCGGCCGTAAAAATATTGAGCACAAAAACATAGAGGATAAGAATAATATTTAGCGTAAGCTGAAATTCGTATAACCCTCACTTGGTATTTGTGGCATTTGTGAAGGCTTTGAGCCTATTTTTGGCATTTCAAATTTTTGGTTTCATAAAACACAGAGTTGCGCTTCATAAATACTTCGCAAAACAGAATGACAAACAAAATTGTAAAATCTGGAAATTGTCACACTCGATTGGATGTTTGATTGAGTATGAGGAAAGACCTTGCTTTGAAATAAAACAACACAAAACTTAATTCCGTGATCTTCCCTAATTTTATGACAAATCTTTCTTTTTTCCCTGATTTTCCTTGACCTTCCCTGAATTCCCTGAAGTAGTCGACGATAACCC
Source organism: Cassiopea andromeda (assembly GCA_018155075.1). Lineage (NCBI taxonomy): Eukaryota > Metazoa > Cnidaria > Scyphozoa > Rhizostomeae > Cassiopeidae > Cassiopea > Cassiopea andromeda. The sequence continues at coordinate 230,615 of WIPJ01001784.1, forward strand.
TGAAGTAGCCACCCTCTATTGAAAGCTCTGAATATAAACAGCATTAAATTCTCGGACAAGAAAATAAAGAAAAATCAAAATATCGAGTAGGAAAACATTGATATCAAAACATTGCTCACCAAAATATCGAGAAGACAAATATCGTCCATCAAAATAGTAAGCACAAAAATGTAGATCAAAATATCTTGCATCAAAAAATCGAGAAGAAAAATATCGTACATCAAAATACTTAGAACAAAATAATCATGGATCAAAATATCTTGAACCACAATATCGAGAAGAAAATATCGTCCATCAAAATACTAAGAACAAAAAATCGTGGATCAAAATATATTGCATCAAAAACTCAAGAAGAAAATATCGTCCATCAAAATACTAAGAACAAAATAATCATGGATCAAAATATCGGGCACAAAAACAAACTGCTTATCAATTGAATACTATGAGACCTTAAGGAATGAAAGAAAGCAGCGAATGCAGAAAATTTCGTACCTTGTCTTTTTCTTCCTTCACCTTCTTCAATTCTTCTTTTAGCTCATCGGTTAATTTTGATACTCCATTCTTCCCATGATAATTGTGCTTATCTTCCCTCTTACCAATCTTATCGTCAAACTCTTTAGCTTTAATGTCTAGTTTCTCCTGCATAACCTTCACATCCTTCTTTAGTTTTGTTACTTCTAACTCACGTTCCTTCTTTGACTTTTCCATCTCTGCATTCTGGTCAGCAATCTTCTCGTTCAGCGCTTTGCACTCATCTGCTTTTTCGTGCAAGAAATGCTCCATCTTAATCAGCTGAAGAACAAGGCTAACTGATTCTGGCAAAGATGGATTATTACCTAAGATAAAACGAAGAGGAATTAGCAACATCGTTTAAGTCAGAAAGAACGAAACCAAGAAATTTAACAATTTAGGCACACGTTCTTTTCTACAAGAAATAAGTTTATAAGCAACTTAGTATGAGACAGATTAAAATTTAAGAAACTCTTAGCACTACAAGGAAAGAGTTAAGAAACTTTAGACACATAGCACATTGAAATCGAAACCTGGTTAAACGTAAAGCTGCACCAAAACAATGTGAATATGACATTGCTTAACAATGTAACTCTAACTGGCGGGCGTATTGTGTTTGTTGCAGGACAAAGTTTGCTATATTCAAGTTCTGCGTACCCTTTCATAATAATTTAGCTTGCCATATTAAGAAACCTTTTAAGCAATTTTTAGAACTAAAACGTCGCCAAAAATTAAGAAATTTTTTAATACTAGGCCATGAGCTAGGTTTTTTATAGAAAAAAAACATGCAAGAGCCCAAAAGAATAATGTTTTGCTGCCAGGTATAGTATGACACAAATTGGAATAACTTCCTTGTAGCATGACTTGACATGTCAAAAATAATTACTGTGTGTCACGAAACCCTCCCGGCTATACAGGCAAAGAACACAATCACACTACAGGTATAACTGTGGTGGACAACTATCGTAAAAGTGCGGCTGAAGAGAAAATCTTTTATTAAATATCAGAAAAACTAACTACATCAAATTAAACCTTCTAATTATGCTATTAATTCAGTTAAGTATTTATTTAGACAACAATAAACAAATTATTTTGAATCGTTTAATTCAGGGATCGTGAACCCTTTTGGCTGAAAGAGCCATAAAAGCATCATATTTTGAAATGAATTGCCATTAGATCCATACAATTGGACACTGGTGTCACATGGGACCACATAATTTTCTGATTCGACACTAGCCAATGCTCTGTCGTGCTATATGACACCTCAAAACGACACCAGTGGTAACCTTGGAAAGCCTTCTGGGGGTATTCATTGTTTTGCAACACTATGAGGAACTTTCTGCTAAGATTTGTCTGTAAGTAAGAGAGCCAGATGCAGTCTTGATAAAAGCCATATCTGAATCGCGAGCCATAGGTTCCCAGCCGTTGGTTTAATTCATACTTATCATTCATAGTCATTTTCATCATTATTTTGTGAGACAATAAAATATGATACGGTATAAAAATGACACATGAAAAAGGCTGAAAACTTGAGGCAAATCCACTCCGCAATGAATGCGATTCGGAATCATTTGATTCTAAGCGGGCCAGTTACATTGCTCTTGTCATAAAGAATTCCTGCTTCAGGCAGGCACCGCAAAAACGAGAATCAGCATGTGTTTGAATGGCAGTATGACACTGCAAGAACGTTCTCAATTGCTGTGCTTGCAAAAGTCATGTGATCAGTCCTAATCACTCACATGACAATACTGTGGTGGACGTACTAGCCAATACGTCTGCTAGTTCAAAGTCAATTGGTAACATGACGTAAGGTTTGCTTCCTGAATGCGGGTGCAATTTTAACCTCAACAAAATAAGACATAACTCATCCAAGATAATGGCAATATGGAGAAGGGGGAATTGAAGGTACACACAGCAGTGTAAAAGAGGGGGCGCGTGGGGGTAGCCACCAAACTCTGTATTTTTTGGAAATAAGAGCACAGAAGAATCATTATTCTGCTGTAAAAGGCTATTTCAGATTTTAAAAGCTGTCGAGTAATTGATAGTTCACAAGATATAGGGTATTTAAAATACGTTGTTTACTGGAGGACATTATCAGGTTCCTATAAACTGTAGCTGCATAGGCTACACGCTTTTTTTATAAGGAAACTAGCTCAAGGCTTAGTTCTAAAAGTTCCTCATTTTTGGACCTCTTTTTATCAAATTCTATTACCAAAAGTTCTTTAACAGTTCCTTAATTTTCACTGCCCATATTGTGCCATAAAATTGCCCATATGTAACCATAAGAAAGCCCATGTATAGCCATACAGACACAAGGAAACATCAAAATTCGGAATTTTACTTTAAATTTTGGCTAGAACTTAAGAATAAAAGCACAAATAATGAAGGAAAGAAGTTTATGAATGCATCTATGCGAATTTTAGCTGTAAGTGAATGGAACCGGTTTCTTAATTCTCAATTATTTGCAGTTACAAAAAGTTTTAGAATTGAAAAGTTCCTTGGTTTTTTCCGTTAGTAGAATAAGTTCCGTAAATATATGGGCAGTCTACCTGTAGGTTCCTTATAAAAAAGGGTCTAGCTTAAAAGCTTCTTATAAGGATACATACATGAAGGGAGCGTGCCTAGCTATCAATAGATATCGATTTACTTCTACGCCACTGCCGACAAACGGCGTTATCTTTTGCCGATAAGCCAAAGAATTGCCGACAGCTTCGGCAAGAAATGAGGGTGTGACAGCCCATAACCCTGAATTCGGCACGCAAATGATCGTGAAATAATAGGATCCCCCGAATGCAGGGTTAATACTATCCATAGATGCGTCAGTGGTCATCCTGGGTCACCACGAGCAAATGAACCTTTGCCATACCACGTGATTTAGAGGTCGAACACATGCGCTGATGTACGCTCATATTTCGTCAAGAAACAGATTTATGAATGACGGACGTCTTGACCGAAATGGAAGCCCCATTCAAAAGTTCAATAGAAAAGTATTAAACCAAAATGAATCAGCCAGGATAAGCCGGCTGAAACCCAATCTCCATTTATGACCTGGGGCCACTCATTTGGTACGTAGGCACGCACGGAGGAGGGGGGTCAAGCAAAAGCGTACGACGTGCGCACAAGGAGGAGGGGGTTGAAATATCCCTGATTGCATGTATTCTGTTACATATTCACACGCAAGCACTCAAACTTTCATAGCTTTTTTATAATACATGTGCTCTGATCCTTTCCCTGTCTTTCAAATTCCTTACCGTCTTTTTCTCTGTGCAATTATTGATTGGAAATTCAAAACCACATTTGATAGAAATGGGAGTGGGGGTCAGATGGGTAAGACTACGTATGAAAAAGGGGGATTCGTAGCAACCGTACATGTGCGTACGATGGGGCAGCGGAGGGGGGGTCAAAATTTCGCCAATTCAGTGCGTACGCACAGCACCGCCGAGAGGGGGCAGGGGGCAAATTGGCCCGCGGTCTTAAGGTCAAAGGGGCTTAATAACACCCAATACTGTAAGGTCTGGGGGCTCATGGAGTAAACCAACAGTAATTTTCCATAGTTAATTTCTAGACTTTAAAAACATTCTTATTAGGGGCATTGTCTTCCAATTTTGTCGCGGAGCCTCAGTATCCTCTCGGCGGCCTTGCGTACGTACTATATGAATGACTCCCCCTGCAAATGAATGACATTGAGATCTGTTCAAGACATCACACAGATAACGGGCAGTATCCAACATGTTGGAAGCTTGAGACAACTATAATATCTCCAAGTTCTATACACACTGTTTTTACACGGAGCCTACCTCACGGTACAGTTCCAAAAGCTCCTTACTTTTGTAATTCAAATGATCAAATTGTAGTACAAAAACGTCACTAATAGTTCCTTAATTCATGATGGGTATTTGGACTACAATTGAAAGTCACTGAAACTGCAAAAATTCACCTTACTTTCAGGGACCATACTGCTATAATGAAATTCCTAGAGACATACGTTCTATAAATCAACTGCGTTGTTTAGATCCAAAGTAAATTAACACGTTTTATCGTAAGAAGCATGTATAGACAGGAAGTAACACTTCGAGGTGTTATACTATTGTAACTACTTTTAATTTTAACTGAACTTAATATTTTTGGTATACTTAATGTTGTAGCAAAACAGAACATTTGTTGTTTTTTCATGGTACAATTGATGTCACAAATCTGTGCTTATATTCATTAGAAGGGGGGGGATAGGAATTACCAAGAGCATCGATTTGCAGTTGGCGACAGCAGCAAGTAAAACCAACGTCATTTAACAAACGATGATACTGAACATACCATCTGGAGGTACTTGATCATTCTGCAAAGAATGCAATTCTGTCAAAACAGACTTCAATTCCGTGACTTGCCTGTGCAGCATTTGGTTCTCGTGCTGCAGAAACTGCACCTGGAAAGATGAGGGTGAAACTTAATTAACTGGTGATACAACTCGATATGGCCTAGGCCGGCCTTGCAAACGTCATACTACGTAAACATTTAACCATCCACGCATCTCAAAATTAGGTGCTAGCAATATTTCTACCAGTGCATACCACCGCATGCAACATGAGATGACAACGGTCGTCAAACACACCAAACTATTTGATTAATTCTTAACGCCAGAAATAAAAGTTCGAAATGACAACAGAAATAAGTATCATTATACAATACACTGTCGCCATTGTTTTTAACACCTAGCTATTACGTAAGTGGCCCTTACAGCAGATCGAGGGGATGGCATCCACTTCGAGGCTACGGATCCCTATTTGAAGGAGGAAGGCGGCAGGCCTCATTAAACGTATTTTGTGCCTGCAAGCGCAGATCTGAGAAAAATGTGCTTGCAGAAAAAATAGAATGTAATAGATAGTCATATACAGATTTGGATGAAAAGTGTCTGCAGAAATTTGATGCGTGAGATTCTGTGCTTGCGAGCTGCGCTCATGGCTCGCGCATATTAATGAACCCTGGAAGGCAGTCCATTTTGCTGGGGATACGCATCCCTGAACTTCACGAGCGAAAAGGCATTCCCGAAAGGGAAGCATGCGTAGAAGGCGCATTTTTACTTTGCTTGACTGTGGGCAGTGCAGCTGGATAGTGCATGGCTCGCGCATGGCAATAGATCCCCCGGCCAATGAATGGTTTTTAATTTTAGAAGCTAAACAATAGATTTTAACAGTGTGGGGAGTCCCCGGTATCCTCAACAAATTGATCTAGTAGGGTAGAAGGTGCTATTTGTCAAAAGCGAACACCATAATCTTCACCGAATCTTGGAGAGCTCATGGACTTGGAGAAAAACGTAGCTACAGTTCAGTACCAACTGATAAACTGTAATTCCTTCAAAATAACCCGGTTAATCCACTATAAACATAGCATTACTTGCCTTTCAGCGTCGACAAAAATGACTATAAACCCTGTCGCTAATCTAGTCAGAGTTGGGAAGCGTCTGGACGTGTGAAATGAAAACAAAGACATGGAATATCTTTTGCGGCATGAAGCCGTTGGCCTGTCTGAGCTTGTCGTAATTAGGTACGCAAAGGTTTTGGCACGCGACCAAAAAACTGTACTGTTGATAATTACAAGCGGCTTAGTATTTTCGCAACTGATGACAGACTTGACTACACAGGGAGTGATGTAATACCAGAGTGTCGTTTCAGCTTAGCCTGCCAATTCGCAAACTCAGACAGCGTGAGACAAAATAATTTCACAACGAAAATTTCTCAGAAAACTGGGCTGGGCATCCTTCCAAATTTACTATAATTTTCCAAAGTGGCTTATCCAATCTTAACGAGAATTATATTCCAATATGCCATTTAAGCATTGAAGAGAATTGCTATCTATGTTAATTCACCTACATTCCTTTTTATAATACCTAATTTTTCTGTGAGCCTAAGTACTCCTTACATTTGATTTTGCGCCTAAGATTATTAGTTGCAGCTTCGCATGAAAATCAAAGGAATGCAATCACATCTTGCGCAGACGTTAATCTTAAAGCAGTACACGGTTTTTTATAAGAAAAATGTTTATAAGAAAATGAGGCTCATATCGTCAAAATCTTAAAGAATCGTAATAAAATCATGAGGCTCAATTTCCAAAAATTAAGTGTTTTTATAGGCAAAAAAACTCGGTATTTCGTCATTATTGCATTCAAAATGTTAAAGATGGAATTCAAACTCATGTATACAATATTATTAACGAAAGTGTAAACCCCTCTAGCCAGTTTATTTCAGTAAAAGTTAAGAAAAATTTATGAAAATCTCAGGCTCAATTTCGGGAAAAGTTAAGAAAATTGAGGCTCAGGCAAAATAATGATTTTCTTATAAAAAAATACGTGTATTACAGTAACTCATGTAAACAAAAATCTTGAAAAAGCTTGAGCCTTGCACTATTGTTAGATTATTCCAAGATTTCAGCGATTTTATCTCTAATATTCTTTGAAACTTTTTTTTTTATAACAGGTGTACTTCCAGGCAGCTTAGCAACGATAGTGTTCTATCTGTGGAAGGTTCTAACGATTCTATCTGTAGAGAGGAAGCAACTTACATTCAAAAAAGGTGCTTAATTATGAAACTAACGAGAAAGGTTCTGAATAAAAAGTCTGCTTTTTTATCTCCAAAATATAATAAGGGCATTGGTATCAAAATATACTTCTACAGTGGAATGCGTCGGGGGTCGCTGATAACTGCTAACACAAAACCAAATTTGAAAATTCTGAGCCTATTTCCATTTCACCGGCAAAACGCACGTCCTACACACCCAGAAAAAACGAACCGTAAACCCTCGAATTAGCCCCCGCCAAGCATGTAACTGTACCTGTAAAATACCCAATTTACCCTTTTGCTTGTATGTGTGGTATCAAAAAGTTGCTTTATTAGTAGAAAAATTTCAGCTGGAATATGACTAACTACCAAGAAAACTTTTAAAGCCCCCCTTCAAACAAGCCCCCAAGCAAAAATCCAAAAAATAAATAAACCCCCAGAGGACTACTTGGAAGATTTTGGGTCTCGAAAAAGCCCTGGTGACTTGCGTGTAGCGAAATATGAATTATGTAACTGACGCAAGTTAATCTTCCTAACTCCCCAATCATCAATCCACTTCAAAAGTCACTTAAATGAATTATTGACTGACACGCTCTCAAATAATGAAAACATGTTTCTTCACGATAGGAAAACTTGGCTGGAATTCCTCTACTTTCATGATTTTCCTACTGCAAGTAAATTCCTCGAAACCACAATGTGTTTTATCGCAAGTCGTATGTTTGCTTCCTCTCTCGTGAGAACAATGACCAAGTCCCGTGGCCTATGTAAATATTCTACATCAAATAAACTTATCCAAGAAAAGGTAATATTTATCTAACTTCGCTGTTCCGATTACACAACGGTCTAACACAATCGAGTGGAGTAAAATAAATGCATGGAGATAGAAATAGGGAGAGGCTTTCTGTGAAGAACTTTTAGGAGTGGAGATCTGTGAACGAAATTCAAAGTCTTCAACCTAGTGTGGCATTAAGGGCTATTCAGCTCGTCATGAGATATGGCAAACAGGGGAATAGCTAGTGGGGGTGTAGGGGCACCCCATAACCTTCGGTGTGCCAAAAATTACTCTATTTTTGCCACAACGTATTCCAGAGTGTTGAAAATGCCCTTTCCAGTATCAATTCATCCCATAAAAAATCAGATAATCTTGCTAAAAAAACGCTTCTGTCGATAAATTCACAGCTTCATCAGTTTCTGTTGGTAAATTATTGCTCTACAACACCCCCCCCACAAAAAAAACGAGGTCACGAGACGCCACTGGTGGGGAAATATACAAAATTAGCATAAAACCAACAAAACGCTCAAAGATTAGTTTTATTGTTGGTGACTACTCTTCAGGAATCTCTTTTTTAAAAAACTCCCATTTGCATATTAAATTAGACTAAAACGTTTGGGCTATAGACGCTGGAAGCCACTTATATAGTCTTCTATTAGTCCATAAGCACAAATTAAAGTCATTTTACTTAATAAGCTCTCATTTCATGCTTCTATAAAATTGAAAAAGACTTTGATGGATAAAGTAGCTTTATATAATTTAAAAGGCAGAACAGACATATCAGCACTTGCAAATCAATGTTGATGTTGTCTGTACTATGGTGTTGCTCCTCCATAAAAGCCAGGCTTGTCCCAAGCTGATTTGCATGCCTAGGCATGTGCTAGCTGTCAATGAAAAGAGCAAATCCTCTTTCTTTACTTTGAGCAATGCTCATATTTCAGAAAGATAGCTGTACTGGTTTGCAAATGTTAAATGTATGGTTCCAGAGTCAGGTTTAATCAGAAGACACAGGTCTCTAGCACTTGCACAACATTTTCACTAATCAAAGTAAACAGTACAACTGCCTTGGAACTACCTCTGGAATAAATTCATGGAAATGTGACTTGTTTCCACAAATTCAAGCCCCTAGCCAGGTATGTGTTTCAGGGGTGGCAAAATTGTCCTGGAGAAATCAGGAGATATCTCCTTAGCTACAATCATAATGCAACAAGAAAAGTGCCAAACAATTCTCAGGGGAGGCAAAAAGCTGGCATCTTGTTGCCCAGGGGAGGCATGTGCCATCCCATGTCACCCTGTGGCTACAGGCCTGCAAAATCATTGAAAATTTTACATTTTGATTGAAGTGTCATCCACTAATACAAAATCAACTACTTTGATTTTCAAGAACATGGCAAAAAGAACTCCTAAAGACAAAAACAAAGCTGCTATCCATTTCCAGCAACTTCTAGAGCATGCATGTTTTAAGGGATTCCCTGTAATTTCAAGAAATTCCAAGGACATCTAAATGTAGTCTGTGAATACACGAGATAAACTTCCCCATTATCTCAGCATTTCCTTTGTTGGCTAATAGGCCCTACGGCCTTTCCCTGACATTACTTACTAAAAAAAAGAGAAAGCATGCTACTTTTTCCTTTAGAATATGCATTCTCTTGGAAGCACTAAGATAGAAATAGTAGCACTGATTGAAATGATCAGAAAGATATTTTTTATAACTGAGATTCAAGGTTTAATGTTTGGGAAGGCCTAGGGGGGTTCATTCCTTCTTCGTAAAACATTGAATAATGCCAAGTGTCTCAGTTCCTTGAGAAAATTTCCACCTTTGTTTTACTTCTTATTGAGTAATCAGACCAACACTATCAATAGAAAATGCACAAGCAGCATTCAGATTGCACACAGGTGTGAACCCTTTTGCCACAACATAAGGGTGTGGCCAAATGCCATTTGTAAGGGTGTGGTCAGCAATTTTTAAGAGGAGTGCCCTTCTAAAAGTAGGACAACACTACTGTCTGGAAGTGAACTATGAAATGCTATGACAAAACCTAACAGAAATTAAATCCAGATAGTAAATGATGGCATACTTTTATGCAGGAAACAAACATACAAACAATTCTTGAAATGTAGACTTGCATGGTAAAATTAAACTACTCAGAAAGAAGAGGAAGGAGGGATACAAGTATCAGATTTGACCATGCTACTGGGCCTACAGATAGGAGACAAGCCAGAAATTATACGTGAAATTGAAAATGAACCAAAAAAAGAAAAACACAAAACATCATAAATAGCAACAGTGGTGTGCTGACACCGGGGAGCTTAGGGGGCATGTGACTATTTAGGGGTGCCTAACTGAGAAAGTGATATTTTAACATACTCTTTAGGTCTGAGGGGGCACTGATTTCAGGTCTGAGGGGGGCACCAATTTGAGGTCTGAGGGGGCCCCACTTTTCTCAATAATGAAAGTGCCCCCCAGAGAGTATTCTTCCAGCAAACTACTGAATAACAATGTATCAAGTATTGGTATCACTTTACCCTGATCATAATATATTCTACAGGGAACTGAGATGTTCTAAATCAGAGACGTTAAAGTATAGCCTGTGGGCTGCTCCCAGTTTTCTCAAAGGTTGATATAAAAGAATGAGATAATTTTCTTAATCAACTAACTTAAAAAGTTACATGAAGGCTATTTTGTAAACAAAATTCATTAGTAAATAGCAATTTCCTCATTATTATCAAGAAAGTCACATTTCTTTTTGCTTTTTTGTCACCAGTCAAAGAAAGTAATACTGTATAGCTATTGTACTCTGGGGGCTTCTTGAGATAAGACATTATTCTGCAATGGTGCTTCACTGGAAAAAGGCCCCATGGGGGTTTATTTGCAAAAATGAATTTTTAGCTGGGGGTCTATTTGAAGGGGGTGGATATTCAGAGGTGGAGGCTTACTTGAGGACTTAAACTATTTATACAATTAGATTGCCATTTCTTCTCTGCTGTTTGGCATGCCAAATAGTAAACATCCAATGAGCCATGACATCCTTTCAGACCCTGTCAGCCTACTCAGCCTGCCTGATGGCAAATCATGCCATGCAGTAACAGAGCATATATAAGAACATGAACTTACAATTTAGCCTAAATTGGGTTTGTGTAAATGTTACTTAAAGCAAATTTTGGCTACTATGGTTCTTAGAATAGTTTCTTCTATTCCACATTAATTTCCTCTCAATATATTAAATATAGCATACCATTTAATAATACAGTATAAATTTCTGTTTTATACCATAGGACAATACCTATAGGAAATAGTGTATGTACTGCATACATTTTAATACAAAAGTTAACTTGCAGATACATGGCAATTATTCGAAAGTGTAATGGTCAAGTTATTTAAATAGCTACTGATAAGAACCTAGCAAAACTTTTAGCCTAAATAGGTTCCTAAAACCATGGTTTGTATACACTGGCTATAACTGTATATGCCCCCTGCACCCAAATGAGTCTGACAACCCTGGTTTAACTGACACATCTTGCTGTAATCAAGCACAAATAAATCCCTCAAAGGGACCTTTTGAAGCTTCCAGTATCTTCTAGCAACCTAACTATTTCACAACAAAGAAGTCCTTAACCCTAGCATGCACCATAATAATGCAGTAACAATTCCCCTTTGCAAACATTTCACAATTGCAAGGACAAACTATATTTGTTAAGGAGATCTGATAAATCTTTGAATGGATATTTTATTACTAAAAGGATTTCTATTGATTTTCAGGAGGTATGGAAACCCTGAAGAAGCTTACAACTCTCTACTGAAAAATTTACACCAAAAATACAAAAATTAGCACCCGCATAAAATTACTGAATTGATACTTGCTTCTCTAAAAACACACACAAATGCACACAAACACACGAATCCAATGGAAAAATTATAAACTGTTAAAGGGAGGTAATTTTCTGTACAGGATATATTTATGTTTCTATTTTGGAGAGCTCATTCTTCCAATTTGCAATTTGCGTAGCACGCAGAAACCACCATGGAAAATTGAATATTATTTAAGTGGACTTCAGTGCCCACAAAACTCTTTGTTTATTATGCATGCGGTCTACTAATGGGTTTGATAACACCACAAATGTAGAATTTTATAGCAGAGATGAAGTAAACCAAAAGAAACCGACACTGAGGTCTAAACAGTGGGTAATAGGTGGTTAAAGTTCGCTTGGTTAATGTCCAAAACAGCTGTCTGCTTTCAAAACAGCCACTATCATTCCTAGTAAAACGTGTAAGATTTTGCAGGTACATGGAGGCACGTCAGTAAACAATCACATTGACTGAGAACTGTTATTCATAACAAAAGGGATGAAGAAGAGGAAATGCATACAGGAAAAAATGTTTTGAAACCAAATAAGACTATCACTCACCCTGATATCGTTGCCAGAGCCGCTAAGGCTAAAGCGGCTTTCTCCTCGCCCATTCGCGCCTATTTGTCCGGCATCCTCGGGGCCAGGACTTGTGAGTTGTGCTGGTGAAAAAGACGGCGAATTCGGGTTTAATGAATTCCCTGCGTGAAAACCATTCCGGACAGTATTTCCTCTGTTACTGAAATCAAAGACAGGCGAACTGTTGAAGAAGGAATTAGGAATTTTACCGCGCTGAGCCTGTTCATCCGGCTGTGCTTTTCCGTTCATAAGTGGAAGTTCGGGAAACGGCGGAGAATTATTCTGCAAAAAAGTTTGGTTTTTGCTGTGTATACCGATAACATCTTTATGTTCCTCCTCCCACATCTTGTTGCGCATTTCTGTTCCTAAGCTGAGCTTTGAAAAATCCATCCAGCCCTCTTGTCCGTTGTCTTTGCCTAATTTCTGCATTTCAGACACGGGCAAGTCCCATTCAATGTGTTCAACCTCGGACATGTTTGCCACTCTTGCGATGTTTCAACAGAAATGCAGCTATAAATTCGGCATTCCTCCCTGCACTGAAGAAGTAAATCCGACACTTACTTCGAAAAGCCTTCCTGCCTTTTCTCTGCTGTCCTACAACAACGATCATATGGTTAAAAGCAGACCAGCAACTCTGCACTGAGAACAGTGCCATGAAAATATATTTCGTAAGCATTTTGGTTGGATTAGACTAAAGTCTTAAGCTGCCAAAGACAAGATCACTTTGGATATTGGAGTTCAAATTCCCCCTCTAACATTCATGCGATAATAAGCCTATTAAGTGATGCCCATTCAAAAAAATGATGGCAGAACAAGAGCTTGAATGTCATATACTTCCAAGAGCAGCAAGAGTCTGAGGATGTGATAACTGGCTAGTATTTTTAGCAGTTTACTGAAATAAGATCTCCATGCTATGGAAATATGAAGCATGTGTTTGCAGCAACTGTAAATAAAATCATCATGTCACTCTGCTTCAGCTAAATACAACTGATAACAGGTTTTCCATGAGGGAATTGATCATTTGAACGGCAATGCAAAACTCCTGATATAAAGTACAAATTAAATATCCAAAAATGGATACACAGCCTATGAAAAGGTAGGAAAATAAGTCATAAGCTAAACTATAAAAACTAAATTTGAATCAATCATACACTTGAAAATCTTGAAGTGTATGACATTGTGTGCTCATCCACACCGTCAGGCCTTTTAACAAAATCAATCACGCTGAACTAACTAAATACAATATTCCAATTAAAACACAAAGACTAACGATGCAAAAAGATAAAGAAGGCTAACCAATACGCACTAATTCGTCCTTTGATGCCAATGAGCCTTCCTTTACCCCTGATTATTTGTGTACAAAAGCAACTTTCTGTATTCAACTACGCCATCTAAAACCGCTTCGCCTTAATGAGTTGATGAACCATGCTGCGCTAACCTACGGAGGACTGGTAACAACTAGAGCAAACGTCATCAACTTCAAGCAAAGGGCAGAAGAAAGTACAAACTAAATTTTTCAGCATAAAATAGGCTCATAACAGTAACTACCTTTTACTTGTACATTCCAAGCTTCAAATATATTTCCAGGACAGTCATACTGTACGTAGAGATAAGATTTGCTAGATTCAACTGCTTTCAATCAAATTCCGTTTACTATTTGATGTTGTGATAGTCGATACAATAAATATTTCACTTCCTTCTAAGACGTGCATTGTTCACTTTCTAATCAACCATGGTGAAGTAATTTTTTTTAGAAAAAGATTTGCTATATGGGTTAAATTAAGCGTTTCCCAGACCTAATTCTGACTAATGGTGGTTTCCATTTCCCTCAATTGCAAAATACCTTTAGGTCACTATCCGACGTTTTCATACTCTGATGAGTATCGGACGAAAAAAGCTTTTAAGTATGTGAAAAGAATGTTACCGCTTTTTCGTGTTGTGGTAAAGTTCTGTAGTATCAACAGAATATTTGCAAAATATCTTGAAGGCTATATATTTGAATTGGATTAGGCCTTATAGCTACATTGTACTAAACGTCATGTCATGAACTGAAAGAAATAGGCTATTTTAGTATCTGGCAAATGTGGCTCAACTTCAAGTATGCTTAAAATTTGTGGACGATTTGAGATAAGTGCTTACAATATGCTTTTTTTGGCCATATACAAAAGTAGTTTACTTTCATGTAGTATACTGACATGTTTTGAATCCATTTCAACATATTTTGGCTATTTGAAAATCCTAAGTTCAAGTCTATTCCGAAGTGTCTAGAAAAAACAGGTCTGGTATAGTGTGCTGAAAGTACTTCCTAGGATCGTGATGTGTTTCGGATATAACGAAAATTTTGAGGATTGTCAGCTGCAGCAGGGTTTATACGGATGTTTAGGAAAAGTTCCTCTGACTTTTGCCTGGAATGTACAGTACAAATTTTCCCTGACATTTTCATAATAACATCTACATTTTTTCCCACATTGTTCTTGGGGAAACAGCCTTTTCTTCCACCTTACCTGAGAGGTCAAAATTTGGCCTTTGACAGCTGACAGCTGCAATTTTTAGCATTGTGTTCACAATACTTTTCACTTGGGACTGTAAACAGCAGGAACAATAACATTTTTCTTGGATTGATCAAATTACGAAGTTGAAGATAAAATATGGAATAAAGCGAACATTAACTGTTAATTCTAAAATTTTGAAACTTTCGTGATGATCAAAAAAGAAATCTGCTCTACCTACATTGTGACGATTTTAGAAGTTATGCACAAATGGACATCTTTAATCCTTCATACTATATCGCTGCTTGAGCTTGACATTATTTTCATCATATATTCTCTTGTTTTGTTTTGAATTGTTATTTAGAAATACATTCCTCTAAAAAGCAAATATGGCCTAATCATTACGAGAAATTTCTATCACAAGCATCTTGATTGGCTAACAAAGGAATCACCATCGAAGGATTCCTGCCAATAATGTTGCGAGAACTCGTTGGAAAAGCATCGAGAAGCGTGTTTTGGTGGTAAAAAGTGTACTTTCTTTGTGAAAAAACTGATAACACATAGTTGCAAATAATTGAAAAATATTTTGCAAGCATATTCAGAAGGCTTCAATTCACACTTCCAGAAGGAGCAATTTTTATACCTTGTGTAGATCAAAAGCTATCGACATTACAAGCTATCCATCTTTTTGTGTAATGCTGATAACTTTTGATCTGTGTGAGATATAAAAATTGCTCCTTCTGGGAATGTGAATTGAAGCCTTCTGAACATGCTTGCAAAATGTTTTTCAATTATTCGAAACTATGTGTTATTAGTTTTTTCGCAAAGAAAGTACACTTTTTACCACCAAAACATGCTTCTCGATGAATTTTGAACGAATTCTCGCAATAT
>WIPJ01001784.1:284836-304743 GCA_018155075.1 Cassiopea andromeda
ATATATATATATATATATATATTTATATATATATATATATATATATATATATATCCACGCCCTTGATATATTCCCTACAAAGATAATTACCCCCTTGTTTAGTTATTTCACAATGCTTGTTGCAATCTCAAATTTGCGTAAATCTGGGATTAAAACACTATCCTAACTTTCCTAATTTCAATAGCTGACAGATCTGAAAGTGAACAGTGCTTAAGACTTGAATTAAAACAATATATTATAATGAATTGCTAAATATTCAGTAACCTGTGAAAGCAAAATACAAGCCCTTAAAAGTTCTATTAAGCTGCTCTGTCATGCATAGCAAGACTTAACGATCTTCACTGATTACTAAAGTTAATTTATGCATTTCTAGAATTTGTTCATTGAAATTAGATGCGAGCTCCAAAACCGGTTACCAATTATCTATGGCCATGCCAGGTTAAAGATCAGTAGGTTGATTGAGAATTTTGCTGGGCATCTGCTAATATTTACAACCATAGCATTTTCTAATGTGCAAGCAGCCATCATAGAGAAAAGCGTTTCCAAGTGTTGCTTTCCAGATACAAAAATTCCCCATAAAGCAACAGAAAATACAGTAGCGCCAAGGATTCACAATATCTCGTTATCCCCAAGAATGTTGATTATCTAGGGGGTTTGCTACTACCCTTAAAATAATAATTAACCAAAACCTGTGTGAGATGTATTCCAACACAAGACATATGAACATATGAACAGTTTCCAAACAGGGCACATACAGAAAAAGTGTATGGGGGTAATGGCAGCAAAATCAAAGCTATGTGTTTCACTATGTTTTTGCCCTCTGCTTATCAACGTTGCAAAGGAATTCAAATTAGAGTTCTTGTTAGTAAAGATTCTTACAAGCTATCTCCCTAAGGTCTCAGAGTACCTGGTATGTACAATATACCTCAAAAAGTCCAACATCAATTTCGTAGAGAATTGAGGGTTTATAGATTTCTAAATTACGTGGTTTGTTCACTTATATAATCTTTTGTTGCTACACATACATCACATTTTGCGATGAAGACTTTTCGAGGAAAAATCTGATTCTAATGGACCATTCTCATAAAGTTTCAATCTGGAATATAAAAACAACTCTCTTATTTAAGGTCATAATTTAGGTGAAATCAACAGGGTATTGATGAATCTACAATGTTTTGTAAGCAAACATCAAAGTTAGTAAATGCTTTCTGAAATTTAAAATGTGTGTGTTTGATTGAAAATGTTTACAAAATTGCACCTTTCATGCATTCATGTACGTCAAAAAAAATTTTGTCATAGTTTTCCAGAAAATGAAGAAGTAAGCTAAATTATTCAAGCCGCTTTGAAACCTGATCTATTAGCATTGCCAAATTCTAAACCATTCACGATCGGCTGCTTGCAATTCAGAGAAAACAAGGAATTGTTGGGATGATGCAATTGGTACTATTGGTACATCACGCAAATTTAAAACCGTATGCTAAAAATAGGTTTTTGCTGGATGCAAAGTTGATTTGTAAATGTTTAGGCACTGTAAATTCAATTTCTTAGCAACGATAATCTAGAGTTCGTTCTCTGGCGTTTCCACCAGCATTTTAGCGTTGCTACATCAGGCTTTTCTCTTTGGATGTCATTTTTCTCATGAACCAAGGGATGCTGTTTCCAGAGACGGACCAAATGTTCTGTCAGTTTTCCAAGAGTGATATGATATCAAATCTATGGCAAATATGTCGAGTTTTCAGAAGTGGCATTGATGTCCTAAACGAAATGTGAATTAAATTGCCTTGCGCAGATGCATGTTAGTTTCCTAAAAAGGTCAATTTCTTGATAAAACATAGGTCGACTTCCTAAGAGAAGTGTAGATTTCCTAAATGTGTCCATTGAAATCCAAACGATAGGTCAGCTTTCTAAAAGCTATGTCAATATTTTAAGAGAGGTGTAAACTTCTCAAAGAAAGTTTGATTTTATAAAAGAAATTTCAATTTTACAAAAGATATGTCAATATGTCAGTTTTTTAAAGAGAGGTGTAAACTTCTCAAACAAACTTTGATTTTCCAAAAGAAAGGTCAGTTTTCGAATACATTTGTCAATTTTCTAAGAAAGGTGTAGATTTCTCAAGAAAGTTTGATTTTCTAAAAGAAGGGTCATTATTTTAATTGGTTAGCAGGAATATAAATTCTATGATAAGCATATTGAAATTCTAGAGGAGAGGTCAAGTTCATAGTTTGATTTTGCTGGAAGTTTTCCATTCATATTGTGCACAGAGTCTGATAATTGACAACAGGAACCATCACGTTTGATGTGTATTGAGATCAAACTATCCAGTTTTAATTTCCAAGACGAGACGTACATTTAACTATGGCAAACTCCAAGCAGGATCATATTATTTTTCATAAGAATAAAGTTTACAAGAATATTAGGCTCAGAATCACTGAAATCTAACAAAAAATTTAAGGATAATGTAATACTTCTTGTAGATGAGATATTGAAATGTTGATACAATATTTATCATTCTGTTGCACTTCTGTTATGCTTTATGATGTAGTAAGATATCAACAAAGATTCACATTTGTTCCCCTGATTTTCAGGCGAAGTTACACCTGTGGTAAAATTTGCCTTTTAACTGGATCAAGGCGAGAGCTCGCTAAATGAATAGCCCAGTAACGAGAATGATAAAAATATGCATAACGAGTATAATATTTAACAAGAGTTTTGATAAAAAGTAAAGAGAGGTAGATTTCAAATACATACTGAACCAGAAAGGAATTGCTTTGCAATCACTTGTCTTGATTCCAAACCTCAAAATTTCCTAGATTATCAAAAGTACATCAAATGAGAACAAAGTTATGGGTATTAATCAAATTTGTATTTTATATGAAATAAATGGTAAATGGTGAGATAAAGAACAATTTTTATTTCAATTCAGTTCAAAAGGAAAATTGAAAATGCAGAGAGGTCATGCTTAGCTTATTTCCAAGGAACCTCTCGGTTTACAAGTAAAATATCAAAAAAGTATATTTAAAATTGCTGAAAATCACATTTAGAAAATAAATGGCGAGATAAAGAAAAATAAATGCTGTAAAGCTATAACTAACAAGATACAAAAATTAATAGAAAATTAATATAATTCACATGACATAAAAGAGTAAGGTATAAATTACATGCAAGTGTTTCCAAAATGGTATCTTACATCAAATGATGAAACAAGGAGTGAAAATGATAATACTATCAAAGCAGGATAATATAAAGCAGCTACGTTAAAGTTGCAAACAAGAAAAGCCCCACCAGAAATAAAAGTAAATGTAATATCTTAATATGTACAATAAAACGTACTAAAATAGAAATAATATTTCATTTCCTGTATAAAAATAGAAAATAGAGAGAGGTTTCCCTTCAGCCGTAGCTTATTTTCAAGGGGCATTTCATTTTTTTCAAGTAATCAAAATTAAAAATTAAAACATTACAGCAGTATGCTTACAATTGTTAAAAATCACATTTAGAAAATATGCAAAAACTAGAAAAAGAAAACTTGAGTAATAAACTCATTAAATGTTGCTTAAAATTTAAAACTACTTTTGGAATACACGGTTCTTGATAGGAAAAAAGTTTATAAGAAAATGAGGCTCTAAAGGTCAAAATTTCAAGAAATTCTTAAGAAAATCACAAGGCTCAATTTCCAAACTTTTTCTGTTTTTGTTGGCCAAAAATCGATATTTCGTCGTTATTTCATTCAACATGTTAAAGATGGAAGTCAAATTCAAGTATACAATATCAATAGCGAAAGTGTAACCCATTTTAGCCAGTTTTATTTCAAAAAAAGTTAAGAAAAATTTAAGAAAATCTCAGGCTAAATTTCGGGAAAAGTTAAGAAAATTAAGGTTCAGGCAAAATCATAGTTTTCTTATAAAAAAAGTGTATTTAAGCAAGATAATTTAAATCAGGTATGTCAAAATTGCTAACAAGAGAAGCCCCGCCAGGAATAAAAGCAAATGTGGTACTTCAACTTATACAATAACAAGAAGAAAATATCAGGCAAAAAGTGCCCATAGAGCATAAAAAATGTATTATCAAGTATACTCCTTTAAAGCCTTCTGAAAATGAATGCAATATTTTTCAGTTTCATAAGCGCAGGAGGCAAAGTTGGGCAGAAATCCGTTTCACTAGGGCAAATTTTCTGAAAGAACAATAAAAAATTCTGGCAGAAATTTTACGGAGAGTTTACAGCCCCCCCCCACCAATAAGTTTGACTTCCTCCTATGCCCATGATCAGTTCTCAGTGGGAAAGTGTTGAGTACCATCTTGAAGTCCTTGGCGCTAACCTATCCGGGATCGAACACCGCAAGCTTCTGGTGGTGAGTTGTTGCTGTTGTTGTTACTTTATTTTGAGTAGGCTGTTATATCTAGCTTTCCAGCAAATTTAGGCCTACAGTGCATGCCGCATCCCGGCATAGGACCCATAGTTTATCATCCCTTCTGAAGGATGGCAGAATGAGCTAGCTGTTTTGGTCGTTCATCTGGAAGGTTGCCCATCCAGTTTCTGACCGTGCACAGCCATGCTTAACTTCAGTTAAGCTAATGAAACTGGCTGGGCCGCTTTTCCACTCACCACTCTGAGGAGGATGCATCAACCAATTAGACGTTTTTATTATAGAAAGTGGTTTATAAGAAACTAATGCTTAACTGCTCAAAGAGAGAAGCATATTCAATAAGACAGTCAATAGGTTCATATTTTAATACAAAATTCCAATTATCCTTATAGATAATGCTGTATATGTTATGTTCACTTGTCTCCTGCAGTACATCTTGCCATTCTGGTGAAGACGCTTCATTTTGTCAGGTGCAAAGAAAGCTTTTACAGTCTTTTAACGCAAATACGTGAAAGGTAATACCAATAGGGGGCCTGTTATATATGTGCCAGCACGTTTTATGGATTATTTTGAGATATTTTTCCAGTAGTATAAAAAAAAGTTAAAATTACTAACAAACAGGGTACCGAAAAAGAAAAGTCAGGTAAACTGAGCAGTTGCAGTTCACAGTACATTCCGTGATCTGGTAACATTGTTTTCAAGAAATTTAGGTCTATAAGGTATTCTAAGATGTTTGAATATTTTTTGTCATGGTTATGGGGCATTTTCCAAAGGAGATGTTGGACATGGAGTTAAACTTTGCAATATGTACGTAGAAAAAACGTCAGGACTTTTTTCCAAGTATGACCAAAATGGCTAAGCACCGTTCTTATCACTGCACATTTCATAATTTATCACTGCACGTTTTGAGTTTATCACTGCACAAATTGGTTATCACTGCACACTAAAATTAGGTATGGTACAATGTATTTTTCTAATAACTTTACTATACTAAGTTATACTATACCATTCTATAAATATACATTTTGACATTGTACTATTGTCATTGTTAGTACAGCAAAGAAAAATGGAATAAACGTAAAGGTTAAATGTTGGAAAATACAAAAGATACAACATAGAATTTACTAGGTGGATATGGAATTGGGACATATATAGGAACAATTAAGGGAGGACGGAAAACTGAGACTTATAAGGAAGCTAGATAGAAGTATTAAATGGGTGAACAGCTATGGCCAGGGTCATCATCAAGAGCAAAAGGAATTGAAACTACAGTGACGAAATGGGGAACAAAAAGAACAAAAGGAACAGAGTACTGTTGGGAGCTAAGAGAGAGCCCACCTTTGAGAATAAGAAAAGGATTATCTTTGAGAAAGAACTAAACTCAATGAGTAATGAAAGTCAGTGAATGACACTGGAAATCCACATTGCAGCATTTTATTATTGGAATCTGATGGCCATTCATTAAAAGTTGAAGAAATTTGACATATTATTCACAACTTTAACTTTATTTATGGAAAACTATCAGCATTTAACTGTATTTAAACCTGTATTTATAATCCAAAAACTTAACTTTTATTTTGTCCTATAAACTTCTAACAAACAGGTTCGCAAAGCTGACAACGCTGTTTTTTCAGCTTTTCAGCTCACTTATTAACCGTAAAAGATGCTGACTTTATTAACAGTTGGTCGCACTAATTACTATGCAAAACATAAAACAAATGTAACAAAACAAGAAGATGAGCAGCAAGAAAAATTTCTATATGACATCTTTTGATGATCATGAAGAATAAGCTAAAGATTTAAAGTAGCAAAAGTACGTGGTTACCTGGCTAATTTTTGGGTCACACCGTCGGCTGGTGACACATGGGTGGCTTTGATAGGGTATATCCATGCCGCTGTATCAATGTAATTCCCATGCAAATTATTCAAGTGCATAGGAAAAGCCAAGTGTGAGCCAATTCAAAAGAAAAAGGTGTTAGGAGGCCTTGGGTTTACTTGTTGTTTCTGAAAGAAGAAAAAATTGAATTGCATTCTTATGTCTGCAACATAAGGGTCCATATAATATCGCCGTCTTTCTTGTTAACAACAATTTAATTGGCAATTGGTACAGCATAAAACCTATGATTATGAGGTTTCTTTCATTTCTTTCTAAATGACAAGGTACACAATGCAATGTAAATAGTACACCCTCCCTCTAAACCCACCCTCCTTCTAAATTCACCTTCCTTCTAGACCCACCCTCTTTCTAGAACTGTCCTCCTTTTTGGCTAGCCCAAATTTCCTTGTCTTTCAAAGCACACATCACCAGGAAGCTCTCTCAAGAAACCTACTTTCAGGAAGGCACTCTTGACTAGCCATCAATCTGGAACCATCAATGATCTATGGAAACTGACATGTTCCCTATAAAAATTCCCAGGGGGCCCCCCGTCTATAAATAATGTATTCTAATGAGGCGATATACACAATGTTTTCTAAGGATACCTGACTTTCTGCTGAGCCTTAATATTCTTAAATGTTTCTGGTTTTGAGCCGTAGAATATTTTTAAATTGTCCTTAAATTTCAGCACTTTTGAGCCTCAATATTCTTACGAACGTTGAAATTATAAAAAGGAGCTATTCTGTTTAACTAGAAAGATTTCAGGTAAGGTAGACAATTCAGGTAAGGTAGATTTATTGTTGTCTCTAATAGACGGGGCCCTACCGTCTATAAATTTCAGGAAAACTTTCCTTTTCTTTTGTTGCATATTAACTCCCCCTTCTAGTAAATTGTACAAATCGATCATGATTAGAACACGTAGAAAATTAAATCACCTTCTAATAAAACAATTTACCAGCATGAACCACCTTCTCCTAGCACTCTATTGAAAAGCTGCCGACATGCATACCCCCTTCTATTAGCACCCTCTTTTTATTGAAAACTAGCCGACGTGAACACCCCTTTCTATTACCTCCCCATTCTATTAGAGACACTAAAAGTAATGTATCCATAGATCCATAGAATCCTTGTAGAAACTACTAAGACCAATTTGCATCCTGTAGCACAGAACAACTAGCCAAGTTATGGATATCATTACGACTGAGCAGTGACTGAATGACAACGCTGAATAAAGAATACTCCAGCTACACAGCACTATGAAAGCAAGTCTAGGTTTACTTCACTTGGTAAGGAATTGGCTTTTGAACTCAAACATTGTATTACGAAGTGTTTGAAAATACATTTTCTCCAATCAAAATTATTTTTGAGAAATATGATTTAAATTTCAGAGTGATCGGTTTCTTATATCGGGGCGGATGTGGTGCCATAAGGCAGGCTGCAGTTTCTTATAAATTAGTATTTTAGTGGCGGTAATACTGTATATGTTAGGGGCGTGGTGGTCACCTTGTAGGATCCCTACAATTTTTGTGTAGGCCTCTTCCAGCTTCTAGCATTTGCAGCATCAGATTTATAGAAAAACAAGTGAAAAGGGCCTCTAAGAATTGCATATTGAGACCCTAAACACAGGATTTTCCTGACCCAAAAAATTCCTACAACGGCCCTGCAACTCGGGGCTAGAAAATCCCAACACAGCTAGAAGAAATCAGATATAAAAAATGATACACAATGTAGCCTCAATTCACAATAAAGTTGGAAAAGAACTAATAGAAGACCAAAGAGAAGTTACAGAGATGACATCGAGCAGAAGGTATGTAGTGCGTTGAACCAGAGGGCGAAGAATTATGACGAGTAGAGAGAGAACTGTGGAGGTCATACACCAACAGTGGGAAGACGGGCAAAAACGGAAGGAAATACTTGCTATCCACTACTGTAAAGTTGAATACTGTAAGCTTGCTACCTATATCAAAGCATTCGAATTAGAGACAAATGTCTTTCATCCTTGACAGCTTTTCAGACGTTTATGACAATTGAACAATAATTTTCATCTTCTCTGGATGGTATTTCATGGACAAATGATAGATTATATCAAGCTAGTGAGAGTAAAGATATATGAAGAAATCTGCACGTTTTCCTTAAAAATTTTCCAAGTTCTGTAACTAGGATTAAGGAACCTGCAACGTTAAATTTGAAATGTGATTATTTGGGCAAATTTGCTTACCTCAGGCACGTTGGAACGATAGTGTGGCAAGGGGGGTTAACAGAAGCAAGCAGGCACAGGGCAGCATAGGTTCCTCTCTAGGAGACCACATAGCATAGGCACTTTTTTGGGACATTCTTATTCCAACTTATAGCATGGGCTATATTTCTGACAATCTTACAAATAGTTTTTTCTTCAAATCATATATTGCTCATTTATATAGCATACTTATATTTCTTGTTTATATAGCTTATTATATGCTTATATATTATATAGCCTATTATATGTTTATATGTTTATATACATAACATATCGATGTTTGTAAAGTACTCTTCCATTTCAAAAAGTGCACTTTTGCAACATCTGCTCCCCAAGTAAAAGGCAGGAAAGACGCTTATTCCCCTCTCCATCATCCATGCCTTACCTGAGATAGTTTGATTTGAATATCCCGTTCTCATACTTAGACCTCAAAGCTAAAGCATTGAAGGCCAAAAAATGTCCTCCAGGGCTGGAAAATGTCCAGTAGCACCGTTGCCAGGAAGTTTTCAAAGGTAATTTTTCGCAGGAAAGATTGAACTGGTTCGTAGGGAAATTTTTTAAATATAACTTATAATCCATATCTCCGCTTTCTGTGGAACGTTTGTTCCTTTCTATCTTTCAATACAGTGTACAGAATGAGTCTGAACTTTTCAACGGAGTAGTAAACATCAAATACAGTGCTTCTAGTTGCAGGAAATTTTGCAATTGTTCGGCAGGAAATCTTGAAAATTTATTTGCTGCCACGAAGAAAATATTTTTACAGGGTCTGATGTCCTCTGTATGAAGAATAGTTGCAGATCTGCCCTTAACGTGATCAGAAAGTTAATATTTGGATACAGATACTTTGTCACAGCACTAAAAAGCGGGTAACATTCTTTTCACATACTAAAAGCTTTTTCGTCCGACACTCACAGAGTATGAAAACGTCGGATAGTGACCTAAAGGATAACCGAAATATATCCAGATGCGGTTACATGTGATAGGATGCGTCTAATTGGCCCCAAGTGTTACTAAATAGAACCTAATACCATTGTTTAATTGAAGAGTCCCAATGAGAAAGCAAACTCTTTTTGTCTACACAAGACTGGGTTTTGAGTCTTGATGTCTTGATGTACATAGACACTGGTAAATAAACAACTTATAAATTCAAGCAGTTGATATCCGTAGCTAAATGATGCATATCAACCTTAGCCTCAATAATAAACACAATATGAATACTTGAAGAAATAAAGCTAAACTATATTTACCTATCTAGCGGTAATATCTCCATATATACGAGTCCAAGGCCCACAGGTGACGAGGCATTAAAAATGAGAACATCAGCTCAGTAAAACCAATAACGCGTTGTGAAGGTTCAGATGATACTGATATTGACCAAAGATTCTGCACCGAGCTGTGTGCACTTGAGTTACCTACATCCATTCAATATAGTGGGTCTACCTGTTGGCTAGGTGAGTAAAATCACCTTCAAAAACTTTCCGCATCACCTACGGCCTTAAACTGCAGTGCTCACTGGTCACCCATTCGCAAGCTTACCTGGCTAATTGCTGCTGCCAGAGCCTGCATCTGATTGGCTGCTGACTGGTCGATAAACTAGTCACGTGTGAAAAGCGCACTACGCACCAATAGATTATGAGATATGACTGTTGAGAAGCTTTATTAAGCGCATGGGCAGACCCAGAATGGAAAATGTTATATTCTAAAAACAATTGAGCAGGCATCAAATCATTGTTCATTAACACAATGGTTCAGACATTTGAATTCACACAAACAAGCAAGCGCACTCAATGTCAGCCACATGTTGTTTTGTGATTATTATGTTTGCTGATTCACAACTATCCTATCACGCAAATTAGGTTTCTGCTTTGAAAACTTATATTTTATATAATCTTTTTTATCTTATATACTCTACTTTATATATTTACATATTTCCTTATACTGAGTGTCAACTGAGTCAAAGTTGAGATTCCAGCTAAAGTTTCAGAAAAAAGTGACCTTTTCCCAGTCTTTTGAGCAGAAAAAAAACAAATTGCTTTCCAGCCATACCATGAATTTCGATATGAAATTCCAGTCATCGACAATGCGGTCCAACTATTGTCACATAGTATTGAATGACCTTAAAATTTCCAATAAATTTGAACTTCCTATATAAAATCAGTGTCTCCGGGTAAGCCAATCCCGGAGGGTAAGGACCTACCAACCACTCTGGCAAAACATGGAAACTTCCAATCGTGGGTAGACTTGGCGAAAAAGGCCTGTCCCACGTGATATTGAACAATCTTTTCTTCTTTAACCCTGTCTCTCGATAGGATCTTTTTTTATCTAATAATGCCTTAATTATTATCAGGCCTAAACTAAAATGCCTGATTTTCCAGCCAAAGCAGGAGAAAAACCTATGGTTTTCCAGCTTTCCGAGCCAAATTCTGAAAAAGGCCCATTTTCCAGCTTTTCCAGCATTTCCAGCTTTTCCAGCTTTTCCAGCCGGAGTGGACACCCTTTTATATTTATATACTCTTTTATATTTTATATAATCTATTCTATATTTCATATACTCCTCTATATTTTAAACACTCATTTTATATACTTTTTTCTATATAATCTATTCTATATTTTGGATGCTCTATTTTATATATTCACATACGTCTTAAATTTTGCATACTCTTTGAATATATATGCATCTAAATCAGGGGCCTCTAAACTTTGCCATCCGAGGGCCGAATCAGCTATTAATCAGCAGGTAAGGGGGGGCGATAACACAATCGACGTCCAAATAAAAGAAGTAAAATAGCAAGTTGCTTTTAATCATGTATTTAATATCATTTTATTTAGCTACTATTTATCACCACTTCCATGAAAGTGGTTGATTTAGGCAGGATACGAGTAAATTTTTCTACTTTTTTTCGTAGACAAATAAATCTCTGCGGGCCGGATAAGAAGGTCTCCAGGGCCGCATCCTGCCCGCGGGCAGTAGTTTGAAGACCCCTGATCTAAATGCTATGCCCGGTAAACATGTATTCATATTGATTGGCCTGGAAAGCGGAAGGGTGTACAGAAAGAAGTTTGGGACCCAAGATGTTTGCTAGATTACAGCAGAATGTAGCGGAAACAAATTGAGACCATCGAAATACAAGTCACAATAGGGCGTTTATTAAAATTCCATCTACAGCAAATCGTAAAAGTAGTCAAGTCCTTGGCCTATTTCCCATATAGAAACACCTGTACCCAGTTCTTTAGCCAATGAGAGTCTTTCTTGAATTGACTAGAAAAATTAGAGTTAAATTGTGAGCATCGACAAAAGATTAAATACATGAAGAATTGACTAACGCAATATATGTTCTTCTCACATAACTATGTTGTGAATATCAAAAAACCCCACAAAGTAAAAATCGCATATATAATTTTTGCAGAACACCCTAAAAACAAAAAAATACTATATAACTTTCGCGTCGCATACCATCACATTGACGTTATATTTTAAAGTATATAAGATGAAAATGTATATAGATGTATGCATGTCATAATTGAAACTGCAGTATAGGGACGATGTAAAAGAAGTCCACATACTCTAGACTACCGATTAATCGTCCCCTTCCGATTACTAATTTTTCGAATTTTTTCAACCCCCTTTCGCTATTCCAGCCTCCTTATATTAAATTTAGAGAATCTTAAATCAGCTATCAGAGAATCAGTTCTCTTGAGCGCACAAAAAATATAGAAACTGCGTACAGAAATACAAGGAACAGTTTAAAAAAGCGAATTGCATATGAATATATGTGTTTATTTGAGATATCTACTTCAAAAATCTGTGTTTTCTGTTTTCTATCTCATCTACTTTTCCACACACCTCTTTTTATTCAAACCCTCCATTTATCCCGATTATTTCCCCGATTATTCGGTACTCTAGAGTAATTATCAAACACTTTCAGCAATATTGATAAATAATCCAGAACTAGGACAGATCTAGTGTGACACAATACTACTATCTTATTGTTATATTTTATCGTCATAATATAGTCTTACTTTATCACACTGGATCTCTCTTATTTAAGGAACATTCGTCAATAGTTCTGAAAATATTTGATAATTATGTGGACTCTTTTTCGCTGTCCTTATACTTCAGTTTATAAAAATCTGCGATTTCCACCAATAGCATAAAACAGACTCCAAACAACTTCATCATTTACAACTGAAATTATCATATAACTCGAACAAATGTCGTGGAATGCCCAACTGGAACAGGTTGCTTGGTTGACTGTGAAGAACCTCACGAAATCATCGTGGACCAGAAACTAAAATCCTATTCAAGCTTAGACGCTCTGTAAAACAGCATGGCATAAAATTCAGACACAACTTTCTATCCAATAGGTGTAAAACATAAATATGTCTTTGACCTTTCGAAATTGACGGTCAAAATGCTTCATGTAATATTACTTGAAAGTCAGCCTGCCTGTGTTTCTCAAATGTTTTCTAATTTTCGTTGAATTTCAGCCTCATGTTTCTTAAATACACGTTTTCATCAAAAAACATTTAAGGTTTGAAACTGAGAATAAAATTGAATATTGCCTAAATTGCCCTAAACCGATTTGCCACAAAATGGATTTATTGTATTGTCCTTTTACCTTCAACTACATCAGTTAACTTCTAAAGGTTGGGCTTTTTTATAAACTCCATAAATTTACAAACATATTAATTTATTTAACATACACTAAAACTACCCTACTAAATAGACGATACCTCTTATTTAACATACGCTAACACTACCCTACTACATAGATAACTGTAATCACCTCATCATATAAGAACATGAACTGGTTCAATTTAAATTGCAGGTTTTTATATACACGTTTATACTGTCGTTAAGAAACCTCGGAAGGTAGAACTATGGTAAAATTTTGCGAAGTACAACATGCATCTTGTGTTGGTGAAAATGCTAACACCTAAACTGCGAAAATCTGGTACCATTTGAAAATAGAACACCTAAACTGCATCAAAAAGCATTGAATTCTACTTAAAATACCATTATAAATTAATGAACTTTACCACAGCACGAAAAAGCGACAAACAGCTCTTTTCGTCCGACACTCATCAGAGTATGAAAACGTCGGTTAGTGACCTAAAGGTTAACCGAAATATATATCCAGATGCGGTTACAGGTGATAGGATGCGTCTAATTGGCCCTAAATGTGACCAACTATGACCTATTAACCATTGCTTACTTGAAAAGAATGTTGCCGCTTTTTCGTGCTGTGGTAAAGTTCTGTAGTACCAACAGACTATTTACAAATTAATGAATCAACCATACCTTTAGCGATGGGTAGAATATAGTATGAGATCTGCCTTGGTTATCCCTAAAATCAATTAGATAGAATTTATTAGATGCAGCATGAACAAAAGGAAAATTGAAGTAGTGAAAGTTGACAGCATACATGATATATAGTACACTGTAATTAACTGATTTTGCTGACAAAAATATGTTTTTTTATTCTCATAAGATTTACAATAAAAAACAACTATAACACAAAAGCAATGGGAGCATGGAAATATATAACAACCCTAAGATTTACACTTCACATAGAGACACAAGTTCACAAAGGTTGTTACAAAACATTAAGCTACAAAAAATATATGAGTTGAGTTTGACAAATACTACATTTACTACCAACATTTTCCCAAGGTCTCTTTTTCGGGCAAACTCTTACCGTCCGAATATGTAGATGTCTCTAATATTGTTTGAATGCATAAAGCAATTTCTATTCCAAAAGAATCTGCCAAAATGTCCGAAAAGCTTACACCGAAAAGATTATGCGGGTATATTTAACGTCCGAAAAGCCACCGTCCGAAAATCATTGTCAGTGAATGAAAATTAAAATTTAGCAAAAATGTAAAATTACTTGTACTGCATTCTATGCTCCATATCATTGGTCAGCCATTTAAATTTAACTTCATTGCTTTTGAGAACATCAATGTAACTGGAATTAGAAAGAGTGAGTACTGTTAACATTGCTTCTACTAGGCCATTTCAACAATTCAAGCGGTTAAGGACTGGGTTGAGGTATGCCTTATCAATTCTAATACCATCATCACATACAAGTACAGCTATCTTACTGCTACTACTATTTGTACACCATTTCTGCTGTTTATCTGACTACATGTCTTTTTTATAAGAAAACCGTTATTTTGCCTGAGCCTCAATTTTCTTACTTTTTCCTAAAATTGAGCCTGAGATTTTCTTAAATTTTTCTTAACTTTTACTGAAATAAACTGGCTAAAATGGTTTGCACTTTCCTTATTAATATTGCATACTTGAATTTGAATTCTATCTTTAACATCTTGAATGCAATAACGATGAAATATCGAATTTTGGCCAATAAACAAACTAAATTTTGAAATTTGAGCCTTGTGATTTTCTTAAGATTTTGACCATTTGAGCCTCATTTTCCTATAGACTTTTTTCTTTTAAAAAAAGTGTAATATAAACTGCAATCGAGGTTTGCCAAATATAAGACCCTTTTTAAATACTAAGGTCTGTAACTATTGTTTACTTAAATGAAACATGACAATCGGAATTAGCATACTTCACTTCTAGAACATGCCACAAGAAATATAATTTGCAAATGACATAACAACACTACATCCTACAGAAATCCTTGATGACCATAACGGCTTGTTAATATACTAATGCAGATCGCTTTCCACAAAACTCTTTTTCTACAACACTATCTTTCAAAATGGTTCTCAACAAAGTCTTAAAAGGGTTCTACAAATCTATTAAATGTTAAGCCAGTAATAACTTACGTGTTTCCAACTATAGCTGAAAATTGGAGTAGAGATAAGATGAATAATGACGTAAGAAAGTAAGCAAACCACAGCCCATGAAAGCACATGGACAGAGACAAAAGGCAGGTGGTTTAGTAAGTGGGACTTTCACAGGTCTCTTGGCAATGTAACTGTTTCAAAATTTAATGAAGGCGAATATAATTGAACTAAAATAGCAATGTCCAACTTGATCGAAAATATTTCTTCCATTTATTTGCATTTCAGACTTTCACAATGAACCAACTACCAATAATAACTCTTGTATTTTTCGCAATGTCATCTGCTAGTATCAGCACAAACAATAAAACTGCTCAAAGTTAACAATTACGACAATGAAACTGATTTCAACTCCTAGAAAATATCAAAATGCAAGAGATAAATTCCTTAAATATTGTCATCAATGTCATTGAGTTGAAACAAACTCTTACTTTTAACTATGAAAATGAGGAAAATGAGAAAAATGGTACTAGAAAGGCATGATCATGCAGGAAATTTACTTACGTGAAGCCCCGTTCCCAGTGTAATCCATGCCATAAAAATTTAAACCAAGGAGAATCTTTGATCGATCAGAATTAGAAGAAGGCGTCAAGGTTAGCACGCAGTCACGGACCCAACTTATGGGCGCCACTGGTCCTGGGCTAAGGAGGAAAAAGTAGGAACTAGATTCTAGGAGCAATGTTTACAGAACACTATTATCACTATTAATATCAGCAGTGCTAGATTGATTGATTGATTGATTGATTGATTGATACATGCTAAGTACAAATACGGGTTTTACATATTCATTGAGTTAGTTATTGATGTGAGCCAGTGAACGAATGTTATCCATATCTATTTAGTATTCCGCTTAGTCAAAACTGAATATTACAAGCTCCTTTATAAGCCTAAAAATTATGACTGCAGTAATAATTAGGATATCGACATTTTATTCAAAGTAAAGGAGAGATTCGATATTTACAGAACATTATTATAATTATTGACATCAGTAGTGCTTGATTCATTGGTTGATTGATTGGTTGTTTGATTGGTTGAGTGGTTGCTTGATTGGTTGATTAATTGGTTGGTTGGTTGGTTAGTTGATTGAATGGTTGCTTGATTGATTGGTTGATTAATTGGTTGGTTGATTGATTTACACATTCCAAGTACATATACGCAATTTATAAATTCATTGAGTTAGTTATTGATGTGAGCCAGTTAACCAAATTTGTCGATATTTATTTAGTATCACGCTTAGTCAAAACTGAACATTACACTAGGTCAGTGCTTCTCAATTATTTTTTGCAAAGCCCCCTTTATGAGAAAAGAAAACATCTCGCGACCCCCCCCCCAACTCACTAGAAATAAGACCCTAATCTATAAAAATTGCAAAAGTACACATATTCCACGGGGCAATGCGCGCCCCTTTCAACACCGCATCACACCCCCAAGGGGGGCGCGCCTCACTATTTGAGAGATGCTACACTAGGTAAACTATTTTAATTGAAAATTACTATGATCGTTAGTGCATTATTATGTTATACTTCTTATACACGAAATATGCCTGCTTTTATTTTTTGCTGTAATAAACCTCAAACTAAGAGAAGAAGTTCAGGGTGAAAATGGAATGGGAAAATGGAGTTAACGGTGAATAATAAATACTAAAGTAGCTAAAATAATACTTGAATAAATCAAGATTGATGCACGAAAATATAACTCCCAAGTCTGTTTGAATCATTTTTATCACCTGGAAATTGTTGTAGAGTCGACTGTAATACACTTTAAAATACCTTCCATGGTTTGGGTAATCATACGTCATCAGGCTAAATCCATCTACCACTGGTGCTATTAAGTCATAATCCTCTTTTGTAAACATGCCAGGTGAATCCCTGACAAAAAAATATTATCATAACCCGCAATTGAGGAACTGAATGCAGGAAATATCAGGTAAATGAATGATAAAAGTTTCATGCAATATTCAAATATCGATAATGATAATCACATATGTATTTCCAATTGCCAGACCAGCTGGCCCTGCTTAACTATATACTCTAGTGTCTCAAATAGACTCTAGTGTATATTAATTTAAGCAGAATTTTCCTCCAACCCGCTGCTTATTGATACCTCCGTTTATTAAATTTTACAAATCGACCATGATCGGAACACGCAGAAAATTAAATCACCTATTAATAAAACAAATTACCAGCACGAACAAATTTCAATTAGCACTTCTTTTCTATTGAAAATTTGCCAACATGATCACCCCCTTCTACTACATCCCCACTTCTATTGAAAATTGGTCGATATGAACATCCCCTTCTATTACCTCCCCCTTCTATTAAAGACACTAGAGTAACTATATCAGTATATAACAACTACGTAAACTGCAACATGCAACTTTAACGAATTCACCTGCTACGTAACGGCAATCTTACAGTTATTGAGACCTCTCTTCCCTCTCTCTTAACGGTCCGCATCGTAACTCTCCACATGAACGAAAAAATGCTGCAACAAACGAAGTACTCCCTCCCTGTACGAAGTGCTATGTAACAGGTGAATGATCCATCAAGCTTCTGGGGGATAGGCCTAACCTTAATGAGTAATGGAAAAGAACCGACTACAGATCTCTGGCACTTTCACCCCATATTTCAGTTAGCATGGGCGTTATGACTAGGCAGTCAACTGGCAAAATTCCCCTGGGCCCTTTGCATGGTAACTAACTAATCTACTGGCTGGGCTGATAAATAGACCTCTATTCAAACTGAATGAGCACCCATTGCATTCCCGCAATGAATTACTACAAATTCCTATTCATCAGCATTTCCCCGTTCAATTTTTTTGAGTCAAAGTGCCCCTGTCTGTCACGATAACAAAAAAGTACGCTTTCTTACGATGAAACATAAGAGAGAATTCAAACCACGTGAATTATCATCATTCCCAAATCATGAAATCACTGATGAATCGTATACAGAATCACAGCCTATCTGATATCTATGTCGCTAGGAAAAGGAATACTGACTTTCCTCTAAATAACGCCGCGGCGTTCATTAAAAACCCGAATTTTATGATGAGACGTTTATTAGAGGGCGGCGTTCATTAAAAATTGAAAGAAGAAACTTTACACCATGTGTTCGTTTCCCAAGTAAGTCTTACAAAGACTGTGTGAAAAATGTTCTAGAGTTCAAAAAATATGTGTTCACAGTGTGAAAATGCCAAAGAAAGTCAAAATCACTGTCTCAATCACACCCCTTGTTCATGATAAGAACGTTTTAATGCGGCGTTTATCAGAGGGAGGTGTTTTTTGCAAAGGTTTGGCCAGAAGTGTGGGGTTCTTTAGAGGGCGGCGTTTATTAGAGGATGACCTTTATCAGAGGGCGGTATTCATTAGAAGAAATAGGATACGCTATACTAAAGAATAAAAATAAAACTAAGAAGGGAAACGATCTTTTACTTGGAGTATAAAGGTGGTGGTATAACCAGAATAAACTTGAGCCTTTTTGATATAAATGCCTCTCCAAGTTCTTTGATCAGCGTTGATAGTTCTCTGTAAGTAAACAAAATACTCTTATTACAACTCTATGGGAATGCTTATACCTACGAAAACTTAAAGCTAAATAAACGAGAATAAAGTAAGCTACAATTTTCGTCTCAAACATAGCAATATAATCTAAACAAAACTGAACCGGTGGTCTAAGCACTACAGTAAAAATATTAGTGATGCAGGTGATATGCAACGACAACTGCAATGAAAATGATGAAGGTTAGTCCACGATTTCAGCCTTCCTTGTGGAGGTAAATGGGCAAAAAAGGCAACTATCCTTACTTACTCTCCAGTCCGGAACAGAAGGGGGGTGGTAATAGTTGGAGGGGTCTTGGAAAATTCTATACCTAAATAGCCGGAGAAGGGTCGCATTAAACGGGGGGCGGGGGCTGGTAAAATGTCCTAGAAACACAGCTCCTTACATACTTGCCAACATACTGTTGTTTTTATCATCCTTTCTCAATATCACCATAACTGGTACAACATTCAGCTACGTTGTCAGTGCTTTTGCCGGCAATTTCTCTCTTTTTATGCGCTCATCTAGCAACACAAGTTTTAAGTCTGGATTGGACAATATCATCATGGATCAAAATTAATAAGCGAGGGGGGCTGCAGTAAGCCATGGTGTACATTTCTTTAAAAAAAAGAAGTCGGGGGGACGCATATTCCGGACTGAAGAGTAGTTTACGTTCGAGCATTTAATTTTGCAGTAACTTAGAACCGAGGCAGCAATTGATGACCTATGGAGAACAGTTCAGCTAAATTGTTCCAGCACAACGCAAAATTCATAATTCAGACTACTTCCACCTCATCAATCAGAGCTTTCAATACAAGGCAGCTACCAATGATTCATCACCCGGTATTTCTGTATGCACTGCCGTCTACTTTGACTAAAAACAGCATCAAAAAGTACACATTACTGAATTGTTCTGGGATTGCCCTCCATGGGACAGAGTCCCTTACCATTTATCATACTCTAAATATAATTGAATATAATCAGCTGCATATAAATATAATAAATAAATACAATAAATATAATATAATAAATAATATAATATAATAAATATAATATAACATAATAAATATAATATACAAATA
>WIPJ01001784.1:316850-329453 GCA_018155075.1 Cassiopea andromeda
AAAGTCTCTAAGAAGAAAAGGAAAATGACTGATTACCCCCCCCCCATTTTCTCATCGAATTTAGGCGAATCACAAAATCGATTTTTGAAAAAAGTGGGGTGGACACGTCCCCCCCAGTCCACCCCGTGGCGCCGCCTCTGTGCGTGACCTGGAGTGGTATTTATTTTGCCTTTTTTTCAAAGCCACACTTTCCCCAGTTACAGAACCACAGTTTTAATTTACAAAACCACAAAATGAGTCAGAACCACACTTATTTTAGGCCTTGAAACCACGCTTAAATGTTACATCGATAGTGCAACAGTTAATTAACAAGCAGCAATATAGCTTGAAAATGCAAAAATCTTAAGCCTTGACAAACCTGGGGTGAGTGGCCAAGCAGCCCAGCCAGTTCCATTAGCTTAACTGAAGTTAAAGATGGCTGTGTACCATCAGAAACTGAATGGGCCGACCTTCCAGATGAACGACCAAAACAGCTCGCTCCGCCATCCTTCGGAAGGGAAGTTAAACTAGGGGTCCCATGCCTTGATGGGCATGTATATTAGGCCTAAATTAGCTGAATTAGCTAGGTGTAACAGCCTACTCAAAATAAAATAAACAACAACAATAACAAAACCTTGAGCATTGCATAGTTCTCAAATTACTCTTGAAATTTCAGCGAGTTTTAGCCTCACAATTCTTTTAAACTTACTTCTAATGAAAGTAAAAAGCGTAAAGAGTTTTCTTTTATCACCAATGATATTCAAAATCACTAAAAATAAATCTACAAAAATATTCTGCGCATTATGCTATCCAAAGCATAAAGACAAAGGTTATTTGAGTAGGCGCGGCTATTCAAAAAATGGCCTTCCATCCGGGTGGTTATTTGATTAGGAGCGGTTATTCAAAAAATGGCCTTCCATCCGGGTGGTTATTTGAGTAGGTGCGGTTATTCAAAAAATGGCCTTCCATCCGGGTGGTTATTTGAGTAGGTGAGGTTATTCCGCAGGTGCGCATATTAATTATTGCTCGATGCAGGTAGCAAAAGCAGAAATTTTCAACCATTGAACACTCTTTTTGTTTACTTTAGCTAGACCAAAAGGCAATACTATGCAGCTAAAATATAAACATCAAAAAATAAATATATTTATTTGACGTTTGAAGAATCCAAAATTACAAGGTGGTCACTCTTTAAATAAGTTCTACAATGAGCCTAATAGTTATATGGCTATAGCAGAATGCTTATTTTATGTACTTGACGCAATTAAATACACCTACGCGAGCAGAATTCTTTTAAATGAGATCTCCCTCCTGCTAAAGGGGGCGCTTATTCAATACGGGTGCTATTCCCGGGGGCGCGTATTTGGGTAGGGGCTGTTGTTCGACACCGGGCGTTTATTCGGTAATTTTCTGTATTAATATCAAGTACTGAAGTCTTGGATTTGATTGCTCGGGGAATAGGCCCAAGCATACTTATATTTGTGTACACGTTT
This sequence comes from Cassiopea andromeda, assembly GCA_018155075.1. Taxonomy (NCBI): domain Eukaryota; kingdom Metazoa; phylum Cnidaria; class Scyphozoa; order Rhizostomeae; family Cassiopeidae; genus Cassiopea; species Cassiopea andromeda. The sequence continues at coordinate 318,320 of WIPJ01001784.1, forward strand.
TCCTACATAAGAAAAATGTTTATGAGAAATGTGACTCAAAGGGTCAAATCTTACGAAAATCTCAAGAAAATCACAAAGCTCAAGATCCAGTGCTCGTTTTTTGCTTGCCAAAAATTGATATCATCCCATTCTTACATTCGAATCATGAAAGACAGAATATAAGTTGAAGATAGCGGGATTAGGGGAGCCAGGATAACTAGTAAAATATTTTTTATTTCCGAAAAAAATAATGGAATATTAAGAAAATCTTAGCCTCGATTTCTGGATAAATTGAGACAATCAAGGCTCAGACAAAACAATTTTTTTCGTAATGTTGGGTGCCTAATAGACGTCCTCCCGCTAATTAATTTTCAAAAATTTCCGCCCTGGACATTCTTATTCCAACCCCCGCGTATTACTTTTTAGAAGTATGATCTCAACCAAGGCAATTTTTAGAGAAAATACTTTAGCCTGCAAAAAAAGTATCGTAAGAAAATACGCTGAACAAATGTATTGTACTGTTTAGCGTTGTTTCGTTCTGTGGACTGGCAATATTACTTTGATACGAATTTGTGGTAAAAAACATAGCCTTTTCTACAACAGTTTGGTCATTTCCCAATCCCCCGTTTATTCCTCCCCCCGCTTATTAGGTTTTGGGGACTTTTCCAACGCCCTTTCTATTAGGCACCGAAGATTATATAGAAAAGGAGTATGTAGTTTGTCTATAATGGGCAAGGTAGCTTAGTGGTTAGAGCGCACGCCTCCTGTGCGCAAGGTCTACGGTTCTAGGCCGACTCGATGCCCTGACTGAACGCTCGCTCACCACTCACCCGCAAATGGGTACCCAATGGGAACACTGGGGAGAAAAAGGTGGCGAGGAAAGGAACTGGCCACCCTATTTGAAATGCCGATGGCCCAGGATAAGTGTCCTCTCTAACAGGCACTTCCCCTGCGTAAGAAAGTATACGGGACTACCTCTACCTTTAGTTTGTCTATACAATCTGTTAAATTTTTGTTTTTGTCATTTTTGAATCATTTTTATTTAATCTTGTGTATGCACGCATTTTGTTTAAAAGAAACAGTTTTTTGCTTTCAGCCGAGATGCTTCTTAATACTTCTTCAGATCCAGCCATAAAGGTTTTTTAATTTTTTCTTAAATTCTAAAAACTTCCAATAACAGCCCAGATTAGGCAACTGTGATGCAAGAAATAGGAAATTCAGGTTTTGTGATGAGGCATTTATGGATGTTTTTCTATTTAGCTTCTCGTTTGATCGAAAATTTTCTTGTAAAACAGTTTTTCAAGTTATTGTTTGAAACTCAGCCAACCTATGTTTCTTAAAGCTTAATTTTTGCCTATTTTCAGCCTCAAGTTTCTTATAGCCATGTTTCTTACAAGAAAAAATGTATACATTGATACATATCATGAAGCTCTGTATGTAATATAGCTAGACCGGTGCTGGGCAAGAAAGTTTTTCAAATACTTTTTAGATTAAGCTAGCGTTACAGCATTGTTAATATCAACAGTACGTGCAGGATTTCGTTTTTATTTCATTCCATTTGCAAGCTAGGCAAGGATAGCCCATTGGATAACAGATGGCCTGGCTTAGTAAAATATTGCTTCCAACTGTTGCTAACAATAACAATATTTTATCCCAAATGTAATCTGTCATTGTTTTACGATAAATAACTGTAAATGATGGAACGATACAAGGCCGTTTAGTCTAACTACATCGACTGCCTCTTAACATGATCCACTGTCAAGATGTATACAGAATTGATGGGAGATCATATATGGCCTTGGTCTGTATATTAGGCATAATTAATTGGGTTCACTTAAAAATAAAGTAAGGAAAAAGGATTAGAAAGATAAGAAAGCACATGGAAAAAATGTGAGATTTAAGAACGTTTAGGTTTGCTCATAAATAAAGGATCTTTTTAGAAGAGATAGAGGGAAGGAAGCTTCAGATTCACGTTTGAGTATAACAATGCATGCGTCACGTTTTGTAAAGGTGAGTTCTCCAAAACTGGATAGAGAGCAATCTATTGATGATTTTGGAGGTTGTACTGTGTCTGGTAAAGGGTAAGTTGATTCAATATCACCTATACCATACCTACCTAATCCTTTTCTTTTGATGATGGGTCCTGAACTATCCGTCAATACTAGAAAAGATAGCTTTTAATACTTTTGCTTGGCAAAAGTGCAAGAAAGCATTCATGCGGTTTTTTTTCTATACATGTAAGAACTTACATTAAAAAATTACAAATTAGCAATTATTTTGCAACACTACGAAGACGATACAAAAGGATGCAAATTTCATGACTATCCAATGGCCTTTAAGGCATCCATCTGGTCTAAAAACTAAATTTAAATAGTCACACATAATTACCTTGGATTCTCGACCAGAGAAATACCTAGAAAAGAATCTAAATACAACAATTAAATGAAAATATAATAACGGAAATAACGGAATAACAGGAGTTGGTTCAGGGGGACAGGCTAAGTTCTTGGCCCAAGCACGGTGTGACTAAACCATTTCATGCATTCTAGAAGGCGTAAATTACTGGGCAGAGATATGAAAAATCATTGTAAATTTCTGATAGACCCACAGTGTTGCTGTCCGTTCTTTCATATATACATTGTGAAGTTAAAGTTCTATTTATGCAGAATTTACGTTGTCTCCACTTTATACGAATCCCTTTGGGCATTCGCGCGAAAAGCCCGACCTGATAGTCGGCCCATGTGTGGTTTTCCTTTTTTCAGTCGTTATCAACTGCTTCAACAGAAAATTTTGCACATAAGGAATTTTATTGCAGATAACAGCGTTGCTGCTCAGCTACAGCATATCTTTTGGAGTTATTCCTGCTGCATATCATGTACATAAAATTGTTCAAGGTGTAACCAGTTACATACGTCATACTCGACACCAAGTACTATACACTTTTTCATATAAACCAGTAAAATTGAGGTTCAGGCTGGCTGTTCTTAAAGCTCCTTAGATTTCATTGCATACTTATTGCCCTACAAATAGCGTAGACACAAGCAATTGATCGAAGTTCTGAATGCTTCCTTGAATTTGACTAGAGCTCAAGACCAAAAACGCAAAGAAGTTAGGAAATAAGTTTGTAAATGTATCTATGCGAGCTTTGGGTGAGGATGAATAGTCCAAATTCTTGTTTTTCGCAGCTATAAAAAGTTTTTGAAACTGAATAGTTCCTTAAGAACTTTTTCTTTAGCAGTACAAGGTCTATTAATATGCTGGCCATCTATCAGTAGGCTCATTATGAACTGGTTTCTTATAAAAAGCGCGTATGCTCTCCATGACATCATGCACATGATAAATAATCGAAGGTAAACTTCAAACAGTTACTTCACTATTTGCATTACGCTCTCTTTCATAAACATAAATGTAATAACAATAAAAAGGCTCAGAATCACTGAAATTCATGAATAATTAAAAAACAATGCAAGACTCCAGCTTTATCAATACATCGACTTTTGTGTATCCCAGTTATAGTACTGTTTGCTGATTGTCCTTTGCTTATGTTTCTCTTACAGGCTAACACGTGGCGTTGTCGGGCAGCCGACGTCATTTTTCGTACATACAGTCACTCTGGATCTGCTGTATCTAAATTTCACCATTAAAGGTCCTATAAATGGAAGCCAAGAACCAAAATCTCTAAAGGCAGATATATATTGTATCGAGCCTAACCTTCATGGAGTTGTGTACAGTGTTGCACACCCTGGGCAGTACCTGCTAACAATACAATGGAACGGCAAAGACGTGCATGGCTCACCATTTACAGCAAATATTCGGATTCGCAGTGATGATAATTCTTCTGACGAGAACAATGAGAGTGAGAGAGTCGAGAAGACTGATAGAATAGAGAAGAGCTCAAAATCAGAAAAGGTCATGTCATCTAACTTATGAAAAGAGGACATTAGTTGTGTATTTGCAAAAGGAAATTGCTTATAATTGTAGCTTCAGTTTCTAGCTGTTGAAACATTATTGCGAGTTCTGTCTCTTTTCAAACCGTCTTTAGATGTGAAAGCTCTCAAAATTTTGAAGCATTTAAAGTCAAATAATGCCGACAATTTCCTTAGCATATGATCGCTTTTTAGTGATGGCGTCATAAACATATGTTTATAGACTTCATATATTTTGACCACATGAAGTGAAATAGCACCTTAAAATAGGTATATTTTGAACATTTTTAGGCGAATATTGTCAAAATAGGCTAAAATACAGCCAATTAGGCCCCATTCAGATTATATCGGATTGTAGCTGTTTTCGTCTGACACTCATCATCAGAGTATAAAACGTCCGATAGCGACCGAAAGGTCATCATTTTAAACAAATGTGATTACCAGTGATGTGCCGAGACACCTTCGATTGGAGGGAGGGGCTTTGACCAATTGACCAATTCTTGTTACTAAATTGTTACTATAAAAAAGATCACATAAAATACAATGGCCAACATTCATGGAAGCCTGGCAAACTTTTAGCCAACTTTCTTGCAAATTTGAAAATATTGGGGGGCGACGCCCCTATGCCTCCATCGGCACATCCCTGGTGATTACATCGAAAAGATAGGCAGTATTCTTGACGAGAAAACGAAGGTTTTGAACATGGGTGATGTAAACTTTAACGACAATACGGCCAAGAACCAGCAGGAGTTGCACAAACGTCTCTTAGACTTAGTAAACCAAAACATGCTGGCTCGTGATGCTTATGAAAGGGTTCGACCCACAAGTTCACAGCAACCGCGAATGCATGGCGTGCCCAAAACACATAAACAAAACATCCCACTTAGGCCCATTCTATCGATGATTGGCTCTTCTCAAAACGAACTTGCTAAATGGTTAGCAGAAATTTAGGCATCGGTTCTAAAATTATACTCCTCACATTGCGTGAAAGATTCCTTTACATTTGCTAATTTTATCCACAACTGAACCTGTAACCTTGAACCTGCCAAAACATTTCTATGCTCTTTTGATATCAGCAGTCTGTTCACAAACGTCCCATTGGTTGAGACCATAGACAATTATGCTGATGCTTTGTATCAAGATCACCTTGATTGTCCGCCATTCCCTGAGGACACATTCAGGGAATTGCTGCTCATTGCTACACGAGGAGTTGAATTTAGTTTCAACAACCAGATGTATAAACAGTTAGACGGTGTGGCAATGGGTAGCCCCTTGGGTCCGGCATTAGCAAACATCTTTGTTGGCTTTCATGAAAGTAGACTTTTCGATAGAACCGTAAAACCACATGTTTACTTTTGATATGTGGACGATATTTTTGTCATCTTTGGTTCCGAGCTGGATGGTGATCACTTTTAAGAAAAACTTAACTCACTGCATCCAGCTCTAAAATTCACAGTAGAGAAGGAGCAAAGCCATTTCTTGAATTTCCTACATGGTTAGGTAGAGAAAGAGGGCACTGGATTTCATACCAGCGTTTACAGGAAGCCAACATTTACAGGGCAGTACATCCGTTGAAATTCCTTTAGCCCAAAGACAAGAAAGACTAGTTTCATTAAAACCTTAGTTCACAGGGCATTTATGATTTGCTCTAAAACTAAATTGGGCTCAGAGCTCGACAATATAAAAGCACTGCTCATTAAAAACGGATATCCAGCAGGTGTTTTACTTTCTTGTATCAGCCAAAAACTAGCCAACTTTGCAGCAGGAAAAACATTTGGTCCAGAGAAGTGCCTGGTATACCTAAAATTGCTTTGGATTGGTAACGTTTCATAAAAGTTTGAAAATAAAATTAATAAAACCATTGCATCTTTCTTCTATGTTGTGAAGCCCCGTGTGGTTTACAACACTAGAGTTATGCTACCATCTGCTAAAGAGGATAGCTTTCCTACCACTCAAAAAAGTTGTGTTGTTTATGAATTTTCGTGTCGATGTGAAGCTCGGTACGTAGAACGCATTACGCAGAGACTAACAGACAGAATAAAACAATATGTCCCCTCGAGCATCAGGAAGAAAAATAATGCCGCAAGAGAGCAGCAACATCGTATATGTAAAAACAACAACTCTAAAATGAATTGTGAGTCGGCCATAGGACAACACCTAATTACAAATCCAGAATGCGCCAAAACAGATACAGAAGATAATTTTCGGATCATTGGGCAAGCAAGATCGTCTTTTCATTTAAGCGTTTTGGAGTCTGTTTACATAAAGACTCAAAACCCAGTCTTGTGTAGACAAATAGAGTTCGTTTTCTAACTGGGACTCTTCAAGTAAACAATGGGCAATAGGTCAAAATTGGTCACACTTGGGGCCAATTAGAAGCATCCTATCACGTGTAATCACATCTGGCTATATATGTCGGTTAACCTTTCAGTCGCTACCGAGGTTTCATACGCTGACGAGTGTCGGACGAAAAAAGCTTTTCAGTATGTCAAAAGAATGTTGCCGCTTTTTCGTGCTCTGGTGAAGAATTTATTGATCATTTTGACTATTCACTGCGTATTCGTCACAGACTTCTGTTTAGCGAAAACTCTTTATATCGTTTTCTTATGAGACTGAATGTACTGTATATTCTTGTTGGGCTCTGCAATACTCGTCTGCAAGTGCAGTGAAGGCTATTCGACTAAACGAAGACATTTCGACGCTTACCACGTTCTACACCGAAGTAGAAGTGTCCTTGCAATCATTTTCGATTCCTTTTCGTTTGATGGAAGCTTAGTTTAAACCTGTGAACTATCATTTTCCACGAGTGCAAGGAGCTCAACGCTTGGAATAGGCCATATCACGCTAAACCATACCAAGAAAAATCTCTTGTGATTCCACGTTTCACAGCAACAATGAACCTTGAAGCTGAAATAGTGAAAGCAATTGACATAATTCGGCAAAGGAACAGGAAGGCCCCAAATATCGAATCGATACACCTACATTTGGAAAAGAATAACATCGATGCAGATAAACGTCAAGTCATGGAATCTCTGGATGAGCTGGTAGCCAAAAGTCGTGTAGGGGATCGAGGTAGAAATGGTGATCATTCTTACTTTATTATAAATAATGAAATCATTCAAGGTAAAGAGCTTTATGTTAAATACAGTGAATTCATAGACCTTCATAATGAAGTCGAAAAATTGAAAAATACTTCTAAAGAAAACGGCATTTCTGAAACAACAACAAATCCGCATGAGTTACGGGAAGAAATAGCTTAACTAAGAAAAGAAGATGAATCTTTGAAAACGGAGTTACGATGGAAAGACCATATGCTACTTAACTTCCAAAATGCTCAACTGCCCGAGCCAGCTAATGTACGGAAGGCTAGGATAGATAGATGGAAATTCCAAAAAATTGATTAAGACGAAATGGAATGATGATATAACTTATGTATACCCCCTTCAAAAGCACACTTCAAACACAAGCTTAATATGGCACAATAGATTCACCCCCTTTCAAACTGTGAAGATGACATGAATGAGATGTGGGAAATCAACACTAGAGATACTGCCATACAATCTCCTGGGCAACTACCTCATATAACAAAGGAAAATTGAGAGAAAGCAAGAAACGCAAACATGCATATAAACGAAAGAGATAAAAGAAAAGAGTACCCTATCTTCTCCCTTACTGCTATAACTAGCAAAGGCAACAAAAACAACGCAATAGAGATAATTGGGGATTCCATGCTGAAGCACATTGAAGGCTAGAAAATGAGTGAAGCTACTGGTCGGTAAGAAACAATCATTGTTGAAAGCTTTTCTGGTGCAACAACTGACTTTATGAATAGTCATGCAGTTCCTACAACCAAACGAAACCCCAAAACCGTCATCTTTCACTGCGGAACGAACGACATTCACAGCAAAAGTTCTCCCGAGGAAATCACCAGAGGGATCATAGAACTCGCCACTGGTATCAGAAACGATGATAATATAATTTACGTCTCAAGCATTGTACAAATAGGGTAAGGATTGGATGAAAAGGTAAAAGAAACAAACTCTGTCTTAGTTAATTTGTGTGACAAAACCAATCATATACACGTTTTTTTTATAAGAAAATCATTATTTTGCCTGAGCCTCAATTTTCTTAACATTTCCCGAAATTGAGCCTGAGATTTTGTTAAATTTTTCTTAACTTTTACTGAAATAAACTGGCTAGAATGGTATACACTTTCGTTAATAATATTTGAATTCCATCTTTAACATTTTGAATGCAATAACGATGAAATACCGCTTTTTGGCCTATAAAAACACTTAATTTTGGAAATTGAGCCTCGTGATTTTCTTACGATTTTCTTAAGATTTTGAAGATTTGAACCTCATTTTCTTATAAACCTTTTTCTTGTAAAAAAAACGTGTATTCATTAAAAACGATAATGTAAACCCGGACAGTCATCTAAATAGGAGTAAATTTCATCTCAATCGTGAAGGAACAAATATTCTAGCTAACAACTTTTTGTATCACTTGGGATATTGACTAGAGGGATATATGGATATGGGTAGTGACAACAACAGCCCAATCGTCAACACCAGTGATACCGATATTGTAAGTAATATGGATGCTAAATCAGCTTTGAAAATGTTGCGCAGTAGAGACCTGAATAGACTAATCATAGGATATTTAAATAAAAACTCAATTAGAAATAAACTCGAACCCATCACTGAGATAAACTCGCAAAATATAGTTTTTTAATGGTTGCAGAAACAAAACTTGACTCTTTGTTTCCAACCTAACAATTTTCCTTGGAAGGGTGTTCCCCTCCCATTAGATTAGACAAAAATCGAAATGGCGATGGATTATTAATATAAATTCGAAATGGCATCGCTTCACATCAGCTTACGTCCTTGAAATATACAGATGACTTTAAATGTCTCACCTTAGAAGTTACCGTAAATAAAAAAAATTGGGTATTATTTGGAGTTTATCGTCCTCCAATGCAGCCCCTTCAGACTTTCCTGGATAACCCGGGCAAGTTTGTTAACCACTATAACCCCAAATATGATAACTTAATGCTGTTTGGCAATTTTAATGCAGAAGAAACGGAAGACAAAGTTAATGAATTTATGGATACATACAACTTAACAAATTTAGTTAAGAGCCCAATCTGCTTCAAGTCTAATAACCCCAAATGTAATCGATCTGATTTTTAAAAATAGGAAAAAGCATTCCAACAACGACAACAGTAGAAACTGGGCTCTCAGATTTCCATACTATGGGAGTTTCTGTTGTAAAATCCAAATATCAAAAGGTGGGTCCTTCCATAATAAACTATAGGAACTACAAAGATTTCAAATTAGAAGACTTTAGGAAAGATTTACGCCTAGAGATTAATAACCTAGAGGCAAATAAAACTGAAATTATAAGCTACCGTCAATGTGAAAACGCTTTCAATGAAGTGATAGACAAACATGTCCCCATGAAGAAGAAATTTGTAAGAGCAAATCATGCACCGTTCATGAATAAGAGTCTACATAAGGCAATAATGTTACGCTCAAAGCTACGAAATTGTTACAATAAACATGGAACATCTGAAAATTTAAATAGCTACCGTAAGCAGAGGAATCTCTGCGTAAAGTTGTCAGAATCTGCTAAAAAGGACTACTATAACAATCTGAATATTAATCATGTCACTGATAATAAGAAATTCTGGAAAACAGTAAAGCCAGCATTCTCAGATAAACCTCGTCCCAAGCAAGAAGATTGTGCTGGTTGACAATGATGACATAATATCTAATGATGCTGATACTGCTGAAACATTCAATAAGATTTTCGTTACGATAGCAGAATCACTCAGCATAAGAGAAACGCCTAAAAAACCAGCTTCGACCGAGGGTTTATCTGACTCTGTTTTTGCAGCAATCAATAAGTTCTCTAATCACCCTAGTATCATAAAGATTAAAGATATCTGTCAACATTCTGGATCCTTCTCATTTAGAACTTTTACCAGACAAGAAATCGAAACTGAGATCGCAAAGATAAACTCAAAAAGGCAACAACCTATAACGATGTCCCTCCTAAACTTCTTAAAAACGTATCTGACATATACACTGACCATTCAATGGAAATATTTAGTTACTGCATTGAAAATTTAATCTTTCCAACTGAACTCAAGTGTGCTGATGTATCTGAATAATTACAGGCCAATTAGCAGTTTACTTACAATATCAAAAGTACTTGAGAGACTCTGCGACAAGCAATTGTCTGCATACATAACAAATTATTTGTCCCCGTTACTTTGCGGTTTCAGAAAGGACTTTAGTACTCAACATGCTCTATCACGCATAATAGAAAAATGGAAAATATCTCTTGATAGTGGAGGGAAAGTTGGAGCCATTTCTCTAGATTTATCTAAGGCGTTTGATTGTTTGAGGCATGATTTGCTAATAGCCAAATTGAAGGCATGCGTTCGTACTCATGGTACATTAACATTTATTTACAACTATTTACATGGCAGACAACAAAGAATAAATATCAATGGTTCCTTCAGCTCTTGGAAAGAAATAAATTTGGGTGTCCCACAGGGCTCTGTCCTTGGACCGATGTTCTTGAATATATTTATAAATGACCTCTTTCTTCAAATTACGAAAGTTGACATCTGCAACTACGCGGATGACACCACACTGTTTACCTCTGACAGAGATGTAAATAGGGTGATCTCCAGATTGGAAATTGACTTAGCTGTGTCTAGCAAATGGTTCTATGACAACTATATGAAGCTCAATGGAGACAAATGCCATCTAGTAACTTTAGGCACCAATTATGCAGATGTAATTTCAATCAAAATTGGCAGTTCAACTATACATGAATATAACCAGGAAAAACTACTTGGTGTTATAATCGAAAACAAACTTACATTTGAGGATCATATCAGTAACCTATGTAAACAGGTTAGCAATAAACTATACGCACTTTCTTGTATCAGTCATTTACTAGACCAAGAGAAACTAAGGATATTAATGAGAGCTTTTATATATAGCCAGTTTCAATATTGCCCATTAGCATGAATGTTTCATAGCAGGAAACTTAACTAAGATTTACCTACAGAGACCAAAACTCAAGCTTCGAATCCCTGCTAAAAAAGCTTCATCTACACTTATCCCTTTCAAAATTGGAAAGTGATGTTAACTGAAATGTTTAAAACTAAAAATTATCAAAACCCCGATTTCATGAGGAAAGTCTTCCCATTG
>WIPJ01001785.1:0-11046 GCA_018155075.1 Cassiopea andromeda
CATTTACATGAATAACACAAAGAATCTCACTTACAGCACCAGGTTCTTCTCCATCAAAGATGTTTTCTAATTCTTCAAGACTGAGTTGCAAAATCTCATCCCTTTCAATTAGTCCATTGTTATTTGAATCAATACCATTGAAGTCCTTCAATGCAAAGAAAACCGATGAATAGAAAAAAAGAAGCTGTCTGATGCCTAAGGACATCAATCGATAATCACGTTCATTTATTGCTTAATCCAGTTCATGTTAGAACAAAGTTTATTTCAAATCCTTACTTCTCTCGAAATGAGCTTCTTTCCAGTGTGTTCTGACTGAAATTAAAGCACAAGAAATTGAATTTCAGATGAAAAATCCTTGAAATGCAACCAAAATTACGATATTGAAGTTAGAGATACCTTGATTCGAAACAGAGCTCATAGCTTTTTGAAATCTGTACTAGGCTTTAGAGTATAATGAACTAATAAAAATCTTTCATAGTTAGCATCCAAAGGTAGATGTACAGTTGACATCAAAATTATTCATACCCCATCGGAAAAATAAATATTTTCGAGATTTTTTGGATATAAAAAGGTTTTATGTTGGTACTCCCTACACATCTCTTCTCTATTTGCTACTTGGAAGAAATCCACATATGAGCTGGGTAGAATGTATCAGCGTTCTACCAGCTGCAGCAAAGAGCTGGGCTCTTACTATATTCAGAGTTATTCATACCCTTTACAATAATTCAACAAAAATGCTTGTTTTTCGATAATCATCAGTGCTTCCAAGTCCTATTAGCGTGATAGTCGATGATCAACAGTGATAACAAGATTTTCCTGTACTTTTTATATCAAAGTTACAATAATACTTAAAAAGCTATTAATTCAACTATGTATTAAAAGACCCATCGAAGATCAGCAACGTCCCTGTGGCAACTGTACAGAGCATAATCAACGATTAAATAAATTCAAACAATTTATATTAACAAGAACACAGCTAAAAATCTTCATGGGTCCTGAATGAAACGCAAGACACCCTAACAGCAACAAGAAAAAATGTTCAGAGAGGTCTACAACAATCATTACATGGCAGGTATAAGCTTCTATGAAAAGCTTGACTTTGTAGGGATGAAAGCATAATGCTCAACCACAGAGTTGGTATTGGACCATGAATGGCTCCATGGGCGTAGGTTTTAAAAAATACCACTGCTAAGGGAGATACATTTGAAGGCTCACCTAGCTAACGCCAGAGTTTATCTGAAGCAAAGTCCAACCATAGGTCCAGGCAAGGTCCAAACCATACATCCATGCCCAACCAAGGTATAGTGATATGGACATATTAACGTTTCATCTTTGCAGTACCGTAAAAAGCTTAACTGAATAAGTGGAGCATGGATATAGAAGCAATAAGTTGACCTGACAGCATAGAACACTACTAGCGGCAGCAAAAAATTGGGTTTTAACATGTTCATATATGTAAACTAAGTAGATTAGTGTGGTGGCAATGCCCACAGTCCTACTAGTGTTTACGTGCCGAATACATGTGGAGAAAGAAAGGAGAAGTAGACAATCAAAACGTAAAATGCTAGCTGTCAAGAATGGAAATAGGAAGTATAATGCTGTGAGGATGCTTTCTTCCAATGGCACAGGCAATCTCGTCAGAGTCTCAAGGTAGCATGAAAAAGATGGTACTCATGTGAAGAGAATGTGAAGCACTCTGTTAAAAACTCAAGCTAGGCCACGACAAGGAGCATTAACAAGACCAAGGCTGGAATCTAATCGAGAATTTCTGGCGAGAATTGAAGAGTAGAGTAATGGTAAGGAAACTATTCAACCTTAGCTATTGCCATGGAAAAGTGTACCAGTATGCTACAGAAAGCATACAGGAAACATATGGTTGTATAAAATATCCATCTTGAAGCAATGCTAAAAAGAAAATTATGTCATTGACTATTAACCTATTTATCAAGTATAAGGTATGAATAATTTTGAACATGTCACTTTTGAAAATCTATGATAGAAATTCTGTGAAATTAAATAAAGTGCCTGTAATTCATACTAGCATTATTAATTTATCTGTTTGTAGTACAGAGCTGGTGACAAAGTTTGAAAACATCGTTTCATTTCAACACAAACATGAGAATTAACAATGTTTACCTAGGGTATGAATAATTTTGAGGACAACTGAGGAATAATTCTCGTTTCTACTTCGATAAAATAAATTTCTTGAAGGTCTTGAAAACATTTCTTAACAAAGACAGCAATCTGCTTCTTTTCTCCACTTCTATGCAATATCTTCTTCAAGTCTTAATCAAGTCAGATTTCATGAATAAAATTCTTTTTCATGTCAAACCTAATGTATAAATACTAGGCCTAATTTCCAGATCTGTTAGGTGATATTAATCAACATCATGGAATGCACACGAAAAAGACTAAAATCGCTTGAATGACCTCGATATATCCTTTCAAACAAGATCTTAAAGCAACATCAATAAAATTTACCACGATATTAGAATGGAGACATTGAAAACTGCAAGGCTCTTTTGTAGAATTCAGTAGTTGAAGAAGCTGAAACCTAAATAAGACTTTATATGATAAATATAGAACGAAAACCTAATTTAACTTACAATTAATCATACCTGTATGATACAATGCTAATATTCTACTTACAAGCTAGATTTACATTCTTCAAGATATGGAAATTTTAGGCTAATAATGGCTTATTTTACACCGTTCATTTACCTGTACTGTTCTCCAGGTGTGAAATTGAGATCTACTATGCTCTTTAAGCTTCCATCTAGAAAACATTTTTACATTTAGCTCAAATAAATAATTTATCTCAAATGATGCCAATAAAAAGTTGCTTACCTTCAATTAACACTATGCTGAAAGAAAAATTATGTTTCTAGTTTTGAGATTTTTAAACCGTAACTAGCAAAAAAACATTTGATATTGAAATGTGCCTAATATGACAATCTGAGCCAGAGATTGGCAGAGTACGGCTTTTATGTATAACACATTCACAAGAATTGTAACAAAGCAAGTCAAAATGATTTGCTGAAAACAATACTGTAGTTTTCCCTAAAGATGGTCTGCTTGTTTTGGTGCAAACGATACTGATGCCAGAGATACACATAACTCACCTGAGCAACTCGAGTAGTTAAACGTGTCCATTGATGTCCACCAAAAATTTATCGCGATATTTCGTTCGGATTGCGAAGAAACTTGATGGGCCCACCTGCAGGACAGTATGATTCCAAAAGAAAATTGAATCATTACTAGAAAGACCATCCTTTGGTCAGTTAACGGGAAATAAAAGGCTCATACTAATTTACACGAAATTAAGCACGGGGCAAGTGTCTGCTTTCCTTTGCAAAAGCTGTTGCAATACAACAGAAAGATACAATGACTAACACAGAGGATATGAAGCATACTTGAACTAGTCCCTAAACGAAGATGTAGCACATGATGAGCGCGAAAGCCAAGACAAATATGTAACAAGCAATAATTCTGTGCTACAAAGATGTGGCAATGAAATGAAAGTTAATACAACATTTCTGCTACTGAAACAGAGGCAAATTCTGCTACAGATCATATATCAACAAAGAAAATAACACTGCTTACCCATGTGGAACATAAATGCAATCTCCCTGTTCTAATGATACGTTGTACCAAGGAATTTTCCTCAAAAATGGATATTTTATCATATCCACTTTTTCAACATCAACGCTGCAATAGTCGCCTTCATCGTGATCCATGACTATATTTTTGCTATTTTCCTAAAAGAAGCAATGTGATCTTTTAGATAGTATGTTTATATTGTTTGCATCATTGCTATGATCGTACTGATATGACACGATTTGATACGAAATATACTATAAGATGTGCAGCATAATCAAATACAACTTTGCAAAAATCATTTACATATGATATCATTAAATATGAATTAGGCCCAGCCAGTTCCATTAGCTCAACTGAAGTTAAGCATGCCTGTGTACAGTCAGACACTGGATGGGTGACTTTCAGATGAACGACCAAAACAGTTCACTCCACCGTCCTTTGGAAGGGAAGTTAAACTAGGGATCTCATGCCTAGATGTGGCATGCATAGTAGGCCTAAATTAGCTGAAAAAGCTAGGCATTAGACCCTGCTCAAAATAAAGTAAACATCAACAACAACAACAACCTGATTCATACAATACAGCAAAAACTAATGTAACAATATGACTTACTGTAATATACTACAATATAATACAGAATATAAGAAATATAATATATCATTATATAATACAATATAATATAATATGATATGCTATGATATAACATAATATGATATATGCAAGAACATTGTAGAATATAATGCAATATAACTAATATAATGAAAAGTTACTTGATGTACCAAAGAGCTATCTAATAGAAAAGGAAATGACTTTAGAAACCCTTAAATTGATAACAGGCCTTAACTAGGATCAGATTTATAATTGTAAAGGCTGATTTCCATTCACCAATTTATGGCACGCTCCCACCTGATTGGAAATGTAGATTCAAAATTTCAATGTAACACAATGATGCAAACAAAAGATTTTCATGTTTTCATGAATTTGGTGGAATTCCTCGCATTTTCTTGGTGGACTTCTTTTTTTTGACCATGCTCCAACCCAAGCTTTTCTTCTGAGCAAGCCAATGAAATGAGGATCAATAAGTAAAAACTTAAGTAAAACTGACCAAGTTTACTAGAAACCAATCCTTTCTCCCAGCAATCATGCAGTTTATGTTTTCAACTGTATCCAAGTGAAGATGTGATTTGGAGCCTTTATTGCTAAACCATATAACAATGTCCTGAAAAAGAACAGAAATATTGAGGCAGTTGAAGACAACTTCAGTTAGGCATTACTCATTCCTACCACATTGTATTAGAGCTATCTACTGATGCCCTTTTCAATATCTTATGTCAAAAAAACAAGATTGAAACTTGCCCAGCTAGATGCATATACAGTGACAGAGATTCCAATTGTGAAGCCCTCACCTATAACAGTAACTTAGTGGATCTATCCATCAGCTAGCCATTCAACCAGACACAGAGTTCTAAACTCTCTCACACAGGGAATGAGATTCATGCTTTTGAGTAACTCCTCATTCTCATATGCAAAGAAAAAAATCTCACATATGTCTAACTTTAGCAAGGGGAAAGTTTTAGACACATGAGATAACTTTTCTGGTAGAAATAGGTACTGATTTCCTGAACTAAATGACAATATTTGATGCTCCTACTTCCAGAAGTTTCAGTGAATTTTATCAATTCCATTTCCCCAGGCTGCAGTGCATATCCATCTTTGAGCAGTAAATGACAATATATAAAATGGCCAAGGAAAAGGAGAGAGAATTTGAGGGTGCTAAAAGGAAGGCAGCATCTCACTAGGGTTGCAAACCATTCCAAAATCTTTAGCCATAACATGCAAAATCTCACTCATTTTCTGCTTTTCAACTTGAGAACTCTACAGATAATAGTTCAATTAGATGGTGAGTCATGCAGATAGCCAGCCCTATTATTCAAACTGACTGTCAAAAAAGCAAATAGACAACCCACCATTGTACAAATTACTTTTTATAGAAATTAAAGAAAATGCTGATGATTCTGTAAATAAAGTGAACTCTTTTTCATTAAATGTTATGTGGACAGTATAGGCTTTAATAAACTGTAACATGATATATATTACTAAATTAATTTTTTTGGTTAAAGTACACATATCATATCATATTAATCATATCATATTATATCATATCACATCATATAGTATATTCATATCATATAAATCATATCATGTCATAGCCAGTCAGTCAGTCACTTATTCAGTCAGTTTTATCTACCAAAGCTAAAGCCTCCCAAGAACAATAAAAATTCAATACCTGAAGTCTTTTCAAGTATCCTCCACATCTTATAGACAATGGTATGTCCAAATCATGCCACATTTCTTTTGGCAGAGTATCAATCATATACAGACTTGTGTTGTGATATGCTTCCAGAAAGTCTTTGATCTTCATTTTCATAGAGGACAAATACCGATTCTCCTCTTTTACTTTGTCAACACTCACTTGAAGTTGTCCATACTCATTTCTACAAGCAGAAATTTTGAAATCTGTTAAAAGTGAAACTGTCTTGTTTTTGGTAAAGCACAATACTACAGAGTAGCGGAACTTCCAAGGTTTTGAAAAACCACTATGACTTGATATAAATGCTACTCTAGCCTATGATTACTGAAGAGAGAAATCAAAGACAGAAATAGTTTAAGAAAAGCATAAGGTTGCTACAGAACACAGGATTATAGAAGTGTGATAAAAAAATAGTCTCAACTGTTTTAGTAAATCTTATGCACATGTCATCACCTGATATAATGCACATGTTTTCTAAGAAACATGACTATAAGAAACAAGTCTATAAGAGACATGAGGCTGAAATTTGAAAAAATTGAACATCCTTCCTCTTGCATCATAGTTTCCTAATCTGGGTTGTTATTATAATTGGAGGTCTTAAGACTTTAAGAAAAATTAAGGCTGGATTCCACAAAATGTTAAGAAATGTTCAGGCTGAAACCAAATAGTTTGCTTCTTATAAAAAAGCATGTAATCCATATACTCAACCATCTTATTTTCCTTTTTTGTATGAGTTGGATGTGGATGATAGACATTTTACAATATATCAAATAAACCCTGAATAGTATTTACTAAATTGACTTGTATTTGACAAAACTTAGCTGACTTTGCATCTGAAAAGTACAGGAAAGACTAAACTTTATGTCTCTGATATAAAATTCGTGAATCTTTCGGTGAAATCATCAATCATGCAATATGGTGCCTAACTTTCACGTAATAAGCGAAAAAGTATTTGTGTCCCTTCCGAAACGTAATCCAGACTGGAAAGTTTTTTTCCTGCGCGGACAATCTCAATATTTAACAATTCATGGTGAGCTTCCGATGTGACTTCCTGTAATTTTTTCCACGGATCAAATGTCGAAATATTTGCGACTTATCTAAAATGTTTGACTTTCCATCTCCCCAAAGCGTGGCCAGAAAAGTACTAGACCAATTGTGCGCGCCCAATATTGGAAGTGTGCAGGCCAGTACGCGGGCAAGATACTGCAGGCGTGCACCAAAGTTTCCACTCTGGAACGTATGCAATGGCCCTATAGATAACTGTGGTAAGCTAAGAAAATAGCACTTGAACAGATAGACCTCCGCTCTGAGTGTGAGTCACAAAATGTCAATGAGAACGTAGTCAGATGAAAGTAGAGCATGTAGTAACACACGAACCTGAGGAATTCATCACTCCACATTCTGGTTGCTGTGAAATCTTTACATGCTCCTCTAAATACTACAGCTTTCGAATTCTTGTCAAACATGTCAAAGAATTTCTCAGGCTGTGGGAAACCGTCAACAAATGCAATAGTGTCAGCTGCCTGATGAGAACCGAGGGGCATAAGATGGCCTGGAAGAGCTACGTCATTTGATGAAACTGCATAGCAAATTGAATAAAATATCACCCAGGAGCTATACATAATAATCTTTTCAGCTGCCATAACCGAGTTCCAAAGCAAACCTGCCGCTCTATTTAAGTATTTGTATTTAATGTGCATAAATCATGCTCTTGTTTATGGTGGCCATGTTTATTTACCATCAGAAGTTGAATGAGAGGCTATCCTTCTTTAGAGGCCATGAAGGGAACCCTCCGAACCCATGGGGGAATTTGCAAAGATGAATTTTTAGATGGGGACTTATACGAAATCTACTTCCAGTAATGATTTTCCGTCGGGATCTAAAATTATACATTTTCTCAACTAAGTACTAATCTTGAATTCCTTGATAAATTTAACCACATTTTGACTTTTAACCATTAACGTACTTCATAATATGAATGAAAGGTTTTTGCATAGGGATGCTTTCTCCTCGACTAGTTAAACTAATGAGAGAGCTCCTCCTTAGGAAATTCCACTCCATAAAAAATTCTGTGTACCTTTTTGTAATATTTGCTGTTACTTTTTCATCTGTTGAAGTTTGCTATCTTAGCTTTATTGTATGTGTCTTACACTATTTGTATGTTGTGGAATTAAAAATTAAACTGAACTGAGTGGAAGAGCAGGACTTATTTCAGATAATAAAAATAATAAAATTAAAATAATAATAATAATTTATTTATTTACGGTTAGCGCTACATAGCTCTATATACATAAATATAGCTAAGTCAAGCCAACATCTAAGAAATTAGATTGTACAAAGTAAATGACATTAATACAAGAATTAGCTAGGGGACTTCAGATGTAATATTCCAAAGCTGGAAATTCTTCTCTGAGGTTGAGGGCAAAAAATGACATATTTTTCTCAATGAGCTAAATCAAAACATTACGCAATGAAGTTTATTGCACGCTCGCTTTTTCATATAAGGAACCACTTGATAAGGAACCTACATATAGATGGCCAAAACATTTAAAGAACTTATTCTACTAACAGAATTAGGTAGCGAGTTCCATTCATTTATAGCCAAAACTCACATAGATACATTTATAAAACTCTTCCCTACCGTATTTGTACTTTAATCATGAGTTGTAGCCAACATTAAAGGAAAATTCAAAATTTTGATGTTTCCTTGTGTCTGTGCCACCATTAAGGTACTATATGTGCAATAAAAATTAAGGAACTATCAAAGAACTTTTAGTACAAGAATTTGATAAAAAGAGGTCCAAAAATAAGACAATTTTAGAACTAGGTCTTTGAGCTAAGTTCTTGATAAAATAAAAAGCATGTAGTTAATAATGATTTCTTCATAATCATCAAGAAAGTTACGTTTTTTTATGCTTCATTGGCCTCGGTCGAAGGAACTCATGCTGCATAGCTTTTTCGTGTGAATGCTCTCTTAAAATACGATATTGTTCTGCAATTATGCTTCCCTAGAATAAGGCCCCATGGGACTCGGGCTTATTTGTGGATTTAAGGTTTGGCAAAAGTGAAATTGTCTCTTCTGCATTACAACCGCCTATCACTTCAACAATATCAAAACAAACACGTAACTGGAAGAAATGCTCTGGAGGGCAAAACCTGCCAGTACTTTCACTTTGGAGGAGCAAGAGCTATGTATAACTCCAAGGTAATAATTCTGTTCGGGGACAAAGCCATGCAAAGTTTTTAATGTGGGGGTACTGTCCCAGTCCCAGCGCAGGTACTTGCTTCAATCAAATGCAATTCTTTGAATGCAACAAGGTCGGCAAGCAACTAGGGCAGGAAGTACCTGAGCATTGACACAGCTCTAGGGCTGTATTTAACATGTCCAAGCAGCTAAAGCGTTAATTAAGCAACCAATTTTTACTCGAAGCATTTCTAGGCATTCACAAGTCTTTTGCAGTCTTTCAAAAGTCATTCCAATCAGCAACACTGCATACAAAGTAAGTTATCCCATCCGACAAATTGTTAAGAAAAATTGATCAAATCAAAAGGGTAAGTTGAGCAATTGTGCTTTATTATGTCAATTTTATGTTCCAATGATTGTAGGAGTTGGGAGGTTGATGCCCTGTTTCTTCAAAAGTCAGGTAGTGGCGTGGCTAGGGGGAGGTGGGGGGGGACAAATGCCCCTACATATTGCCAAGATGGTACTCGGGATACCTTTAAGATCAATGAGAAATATAACTGGGGGAAGTAGCAAATCTTCAAAGAAGTGGAGGGGGAGCCCAAAAATTGTCATTTATGCCTCCCCACTTTTATAACCCTTGCCACACCCCTGGAGTCAGGTATTACGTTTTAACAAACAACAAGCATATCTTAGGTAGGAGAGTGGGTTGCTCCCTATTTAAAGTAGGGTCCATCGCATATGCTGAGCATGTATTTGACTAACTGAAGAATGTAGTAAAAAGCAAGAAAGTAAACATGTTAAGCATTGAGAGCATGCGACAGCGATTACAGAATGCGGTTTGTTGTCTAAGTAATTCACGATTGTTTGATAAGTCTGGACACCAGGAATCATTACTCTATGACCAGATTACAAGGTAGTACAATTACGAACACCATTTGATCTCTATGGATATCTTGACAATCAATGGAAGTTTGTTAGGCTTACAGAGTAAATTGTAAATCATGATTAGATATTAACGGCACTTGCTCAGTCTTCAGACTTTTACTAATACATGTTATTACATTTGATTCCACTAATTTCTGATTCATTCTCTGCATTTGGCAATTTTCCTGCAGGGTTCCGGTTAGAGAAACGGACAAATCCCACAGCGCTTGGTTTTCCACTTGCGCATGAAAGTGAAGCAGAGATTACGAAGCCAGGTGGAAAATCTTTCAATTTACTCAGCGTCGTGCACTCTTATTTATAAGAATGCCTAGCTTTTCTCCGAGCCTCGATATTCTTAACTTTTTCTGATTTTGAGCCTAGAATTATTCGAAAATCATTCTTAAATACCATGGTGTAACTTTGCCCAACAATTTAAGGAATATATTCCATCTTTGTTGATCTTTTACTGCATCAAAAAGATCATAAAGTTACAAGAGCTTTCCCTTTGTGTCGATAAAGCAACAGTACATTAGAAAGCAGTATTATAACTAAAATACAAAAATTCTTATTTCTTGATGTATTATTCATAAATTATTCTTAAATGTTAATGATGTTTAGCCTCAATACTCTTATAAACCTTCTGCTTATAAAAGAGAATGTATCGAAAATAGGGCCTAGAGAAAGTGTAGATTTGAATTACTTTATGCAATTGCAAATCAGAACAATGCATCAGTAAGTGGGGTGAATGTTTGTTGAACAATCTTCAAAAAAACCTGAGTTACTGAACGTTTTTACATCATATTTACGAAGTAGGAGTTTCATACAAGTTCTGAAGAATTCGTCAACAACAAAAAATGTGCATGAATGGCTATTCCATCTTGATTTTGTTTCACTATAGAAAAGATCGGTCAAAAAGTTGTCTGAAAGCCAATTCGTCCGATACAACCAAAATTTGTTCGAACCACTTTCGACGCAGTTTTTATTCGAAATTTTATCCACTCTGGAGTACCGAATAATTGGGAGTCGGAA
>WIPJ01001785.1:13736-31067 GCA_018155075.1 Cassiopea andromeda
AAGCTTGATATATGGGGGTTGGAATAACTGGGGGTTGGGAATAATTCAACATTCATAAATTCCATACTGCACCTTACCCTCAATGCAACCATAATCATTGGTAATTATATCATAGGCCTGACGATTCAAACTAAAATGGACATGCTGCACACTAATAAATGTAATGGAATTTCGTCGTTGGTTCACATTTGAAGCAATTTATAAATGCACGTCCTCAAATTTTTGGACAAGTAATAAAAGGGGGGGGTAGGAATAAGAGCGGGAATCGTTGAAAAAAATCTTTAAAATTAAAAATCGGGGAGGCATGAGGACAATAATTAAAATTAATTAATACTCCAGAGTACTGAGATTTTTTGTACTGAATGTAGCATATCGGACAGTAAGAAAAGACCTGAAAGAGAAACAAGCAGAATGATGATTTGACTGAATAAACATAAGTGAGTTCAATGTGTTTAGCGGCAAATATTTACTGAAATGAAAACAGTGGCGTCAATTAGAAGTAAAGTTTCCCTCATAGCTCAATCTAGGACTGTTGATTGCCGACAGACAACACTTTACACTTTAGAAAAGGTGATTGGGCTCCAGGGTGCATTACTCGAAACGATTGTAGCCTTACGAGGCTTTCTGTGAACTTTTCATGTGTTTATTGTGGTGTTTGTGATTAATTTCCAACTTTCTTTTGCTACTTCATAATTGATTTTGCAATTTTTCTGTAATTTTTAACAAAGTGTACGAGACTTATTCCTAGTGACATGGCACTCGGTGGGCTAAAGCCATGGAAATAGGAGTAAATGTTGGTGATTACATTCACCTTAGGGAAAAATTGAAGTGCATTTCCAGTTCTGGGGATTACCTTAAATTATCAGCTCAGCAAAGATAAAATATTATATATTTTCTGACCATTGATTCTATCTGTACCAGCAGGATTCTCCATTTCAGCGTTGCACAGTAAGCACAAAAACAAAGAACCAGCGCGTCATCAATGTGATTTAAATATTCATTTGAAACGTATGTCGGGCTCTTCACTTGTATTCCTCACTCAGTATGGCGGTACCTTCATAACCAAATGGCCAATAGTTCACCAATGACTCGAACGAAAATCCTAATTTTCTGACATGCTATTGTAACGTGAGAACTGCTCACCTAGGGTACTATCCAACAACTGTTTCACGGAATCGTGTGAGTAATTGCTGGAATACCAGAATAGAGAATGGCCTCTTATATGCGGTTAGTACTGTTTGAATGGGGATTTCACACAGAAATAAACCAGTGACTGTTGCACAATTCCATCATTTACAACGCGCGCTTAGCATTACGCGCGTCATTGCTGGAACATCAGCGATAAATTTGGAATGGTGCAGATGTGAAAATGTCGGCAGCTGACAAATGAGGTGATGAAGCAAAAGCAAAGAAGATTTGTTTGAAATTTGCCGTCGAAAAGCAACTGTTGTGCAAGGGCTGCTGTTAAGAACTTTCGTTTGCTTTAAGGTGACTCTGTTAGACACTGAATAACTACAAGCGACAGTCTGCAGCGCGCTGTGAAACATATCTGAAGGTTCCTATTAGTTCCAAGTAAAATTCCAATGCAGAAATGGAAAGATCACGAAAGCCTACAAGAGAGAAGCCAAAAATAAAGGAATTGTTATTACCGACTCTGTTTGAGTATGGAGATACAAAAAAGCTTACTGATTGGAATAGTGACAGAAAAATGTGGCTGAAGTTGATAAATGTAGCTGATGCTGGTACCAAGAAAGATTCAATTTCAAAATTGCCAGATCTGACAACAGGACTTCATGGAATGGGAATTGCTTGTACGGATGACAATTACAAAGGCAATAGTGTGCTTGAATTGCCATCAAAATATTGCGATGAGGTTCGGGGAAATGATAACGTGCTTGGAGAAGATGACAAGCTTAACTGTCTGTATGGAGTTGACGAAACTCAATACAAGGAGAACGCTGAAGGCAATCAGGAAACTGCTTCCGTTGACGTTCAAACGAAAACCTGCATGGTTCGAGGTGAGAGTGTGGGTCGGAATAAATTGTGCAGACTCGAGCGTACTACGAGTTTGGGATCATATGGCATCACGGGTGGCAATGGTGAGAAAATGGAGTCAGTCAGACAGTGGGTGAAAGACCAATCGTACTTAAATCGTGAACCAAAAGAAGCAAAACAGTTTAGCAGTAATGAAGAGAAGCTTCCAGAAATGAACAAAGAAAGGAAAAAACGTACAAGAGTTCACTCAGTATCAGAAGAATCGTTAGGATTACGTAATAAAATGAACGGCAATGATTTGTTGGCGTTGAACTGTGGGTTGAAGCAAGCATCAAAAAATACATCGCCCAAGCTCTCTACGCGTCTACTTGAAGCGCGACAGCAAGAGACCAAAGCGGCTTTGACGATTGATGGATTGTCACTTCAAACTTGTAACAAAGGTGGAATAATTGTGGATACACCGGAAAATGACGCCAATAATAGCCACTTAATTGGAACAGAGTGCGATAGGTTTCGGCAGCCGTTCAAGCAGTTACCTATCTCGAGACCATTGTGTGAGCACCCAATCAACGACGAGAACAGCTCTGTTCAAGATAGTGCAATTTGTACAAGCATATCTTCGAATACATTGAAACCAGTGGATGCTCCTTTAAGCAGTTCAAGTCAAAAGTCTTGGCTGGTTGTAGGTTGTAGCACAAGATGCTTAGTGACAAATAACAGTCCTTTAAGAAGGAGGCCTACTCCACGCCCTCCTCCTCTAATAGTCAGGCCACCTTCAAGCGATCCAGTAGATGCTAAACTGTGTCCGTAGGATCAAAGCATCACTATTAGCAAAGTGGAAAACTTCTTGTAAATAAAACAGAACTGAGGGATTGGTGGCTGCGAATGCCCGAGACGGGTGGAAGGAAAATAATACTTTTCTTGATAAGCCTAAGCGGATCCAGTTTCATTGAATCTTTTACAGCCCTTCAAAAATCTACCAACAATTTCAGACTGTGTAGTTTGTACTAAAGCAATTTTAGCTTACATGGTGCTATCCTCTACAACGCTGCATTTCGAAACAGCTATTGGCAATTTCTTCTTCAAGAGCTGTCATAATTGTGATTTCGTGACCCAAAAATTTTGATCTAAGGAGTTTTAATGCTCTAATGAAATTCCTTCCACCACGGTAACGGTAGTGCAATTTTGGTGAAATTAGTTTTAACTTTTAACAGAAAGAATGATGGTAGATTAAGTGTAGCCAAGGCAGTATCTTGCATCAATCATAAGTTTCTTTAACGCCAACCTCAAGGGCGAGGTCATCTGTTGCTTACCATCAGTTTTTGTTCAATTTTGATCAAAAATGATGTTATGTTTAGCTTTGGGTCTCCCGTCTTTTCATCATTTCATTACACTTAAATACATTATGTGTTCTAAAAATGGGGTTGAGTGATGTGGAAGTTGAAAGAACCCTTTTTAAACAAGGAAGCACTTTACAAGGAACTTAAATATCTATGGTTAGATATTTAAAGAACTTATAGTACTAAAGGTAGAACCGTTAAAATTCTTTTGCTTTGAAAAATTTTATAACTGCAAGCAGTCAAGAATTAGGAAACCGGTTCCATTCATTTGCAGCCATAATTTGCATAGATACATTTAAAGAACTTCTTCCCTGTCCTCTTTCTGCTTTTGGTCTTGAGTTCTAACCAAAATATGATGCAAAATTCAAAGTTTCGATTTTTCTTGTGTCTTTACTACTTCTACGGCACTAAATGTGCAGGGATGTTTAAGGACCAATTCAAGAACTTTTAATACTGCAATTTCATACATAAAGGTCCTTGAATAAGGAACTTTTCGAACTTTGCCTTGAGCGTGGTCCTTTATAAAATAAAAAGCATCTAGTAAATGAATCTTTGGTCATGTTTGTTTAGGCAATTTTAGACTTCTTACAACGCATAAATGCTACAGAATCTAGGCAAGACCTGTAGTTCTAAAATCGACTCTTAATGCTATTAAATTGCGAGAAAGCTTGAAATTTGTGCGTTTGATGCAATTAGTAAGGTTCTATGTCAACATTCTGTTCGTTGGTTATGCTTACAAGACCCTCCACGCCCCCAAGGAAAAACACCGCTGAGTGTTAGGTGCGAAAAATCTTCAAGCTTTAAATTTTTTCAGCCACGAAGCCAGGAGTGGCATGAGGACAGTGCCCCCCAGCTTAACGATGTTGCTCTCCCTTGCCCGCCCTCAACTTTGAATGTGGATCATTTGGTATGTTGTTATTGCCTTGCTATGCTAAATATTATAGATTGAAGCTTTCTAATGATGTTTGCAAAGGGGCATTCTCCGGCAATGTAGGGCAAATAATTGTGAAAACTTTCTCTGGGGGTAAGCCCCCAGACCCCATTTGCTGCCTTTATGGCACTATAAGAGACATTGGTAATATTACAGCGATTGTAGAAGGCATGGTGATCAAAACATTTCTGATTAGAGCCACCAGACTCCTTCCTTTTCCTGTGTGTCCAATAAAAGGGGTGGCTACCACACCCATTCGGCCTGGTTGCCCCTCCCTGTCTATTGAAAGCTGGCCTCGTGACTGCAATGTATGAGTGCAATACAAGATATATCATTAAAGTTAGAGTAATTTTGTCTAATGGACTATCATTTAAACCAAAGGGTAGCTTTATATCTCTTTGCGGAGTTCTAATGCTACATAACTTTAAAGAGAGCTTCCTAGGTCCCGCTACCATGTGTATACTTCGTTTCAACATTTTGCCAATAACTGAAAGTAATTCAAGAGTGGAAAGCTCAAATAGAACTTTGTTGTATGTGAGATTTTAATCGACATGCCTAGTTTAGGGAACTGATCCCTACAGTGCGCTATAGTAGAAACCCGTATAAAAAACCTGGTTTTATAAGAACCTTGAGGCTCAAAATCCATTGCTTAAATAAGAACTTCGAAGAGGCTGAAATGGGGTTATACAGTGGATTCATGCTGTTGATTTAAAAGTTCATGAGTAGAAATTTTCATAGGCTGTTTGCGCTTTTGAAGTTGTGGAACATATGACAAGATTATTATACAAGAATTCTGACTTGAAAGTGTGCTCAAAAATTATGACGAATTTTTGTGCTGAAAACAATGTAAATGCATGAAAAGCATGTGCTGTATAAAAGAACCTTGCTAAGAACCCTGCAGGCTGGAATTGAGAATATCAATCCACTAATTAAGAACTTATCCAGGCTACTCAGGAAAAGCCAAGGTTCTTTTATGCGGGTTTCTACTGTATAATTACCCATTTATGGATCTGGCTATCATGATACCTTGTGGGTAGCACAGTGTTGATTACTTTCTTAAGCCCTGCAACCCAGCTCAGCTAGTGACCACCGTGAAAATGCAATATATCAAAATCTGCTAAGATTGTTGCTTTCATCAAGTATGATAGATTCACTAGATGATGCTTTCTGTCAAGAGAGAAGGCATTCCTTTCAATGCCTTTAACCGTGTGATATCCCGATTTCAATAGTCTGAAATTGCCATCAGAAAAGATGCTCTGTGTATGAAATTATGCTATTTAATGACAAAGGTATCAACCTTAAGTTTTGTGTAAAAATGAATCTGTTAATTACTGAATAATTTAAGGCTAATTCCTTGCATCTCTCAAGTAATACAAACCAACCATATGGAGTATTAACGTATAATTTGATAGTGAATAATGGTGTAGAAATAGCTCTTGCCAGTAGCTTAGCAAATGACAACAGTAGGATTGCATGTGTGTGTGCAAGCTTTCCAATATAGTATCTTAGTCCATATTTTTCAACTGGAGGATTAAAACGTAGCCCTATGATAATTATACAACCTACAAAAGATCTATGAAAAATGCATAGGGAATGTTCTTGTAACAGTCCCTTTGGCCATCATTTGGCCAAGTAGTATACTCGTTTTTACAAAATAAAGTCTATAGGAATATTGAGGCTCAGAATGGCTGAAATTTAGGAATGATTGACGAACAGGGCAAGGCTCAAATTTCATCAAGACATAGGCATTTTATGAATTCGAGTTACAATACAAAAATTTGTGTTTTCGTAAATACTCTGTTTGTACTGCAGCCCCGTGTGGTTTACAAAACTAGAGTTGTGCTACCATCTGCTAAAAAAGATAGCGTCCCACCACTCAAAAAAGTTGTGTTGCTTATGAATTTTTGTGCCGATGTGGAGCTCGGTACGTAGGACGCACTACGCAGAGACTAGCAGACAGAACAAAACAACATGTCCCACGAGCATGTGGAAGAAAAGTAATACCGCAAGAGAATAGCCACCTCGTATATGTAAAAACAACAAGTCTAAAATTAATTGTAAATCGGTCATAGGACAACGCCTAATTACAACTTCAGAATGCGCTAAAACATATACAGACGATAATTAGCGGATCATTGGGCAAACAAGATCGTTTTTCCAATTAAGTGTTCTGAAATCTGTTTACATCAAGACTCAAAACCCTATCTTGTGTAGACAAAAAGAGTTCGTTTTCTCACTGGGACTCTTCAGGCAAACAATGGTTAATAGGTACTAATTGGCCACTCTTTAGGCAAATTAAACGCATCCTATCACATGTAGCCGCACCTGGCTATATATTTCGATTAACCTTTCGGTCACTATCTGACATTTCATTCTCTGACGATTGTCGCACGAAAAAAGCTTTTAAGTATGTCTAAAAATGTTGCAGCTTTTAAGTGCCCTGGCTAACTTTTTATTTAATAAGACTAAAGTTTTGAAGAATAATGAGGCTCAGAATCGCTGAATTCTAAGAATAACTTAAAAATCATGTAAAGGCTCAAACTTCACCAAAACGTTTACTTTTAGTGTATTCGAAGTACAATAAACACTTTTTATTATATAAGAATGGAGTTTGTGTGGATATCAAGGCCCAGAATCGTTGAAATTTAAAAATAATGTAAGGCTCAAGCTTCATCAAGACTAAGAATTTTTGTGTATTCGAGCTATAATGGTGCTTTTAGATTAACTATTGAACAATACAATATATAGTATTCTATTCCTTGTTTGATTTCCTTTATGATGAAGTGAGACGTAATCAAAGATTTGAATATATTCCTTTAATTTCCAGATAAAATTCCTTCTGACAGTTAAGAAAAATTTAAGAATAATCTTAGACCCAAAACCAGAAAAATTTAAGAATATCGAGGCTCCGCAGAAAGTTAGTTATTCTTATAAAAAGTGTGTACTACTAGTAGATTAACTTTTGCGTTATCGATGCGGTATTTACTATCTTGTTCCACTCGCGTCTATTTTATGATAAAGTGAGACATCAACTAAGATTTGAAAATATTCCTCTGAATTTCAGAAGCTACACATCTATGGAATGGATAATCTTTGGCTCAAAAGCAAAAAAATTAAGAATAACAATTTAGGCTCAGCAAAACACTAGGTATTTTTATAAGAAAATTGTGTATGCCATTATTTCAAGGCAGCTATGTGCATCATGCATGGGCAACCTTTTTCTCATATGGGCCACATTTTGCGTCCTATAAAAGGACGCGGGCCATGAATAGAAGACACGTAGTAACAATTATGCGCATGAGCACGCATCCTTATGAGATATTGGTATATTATATCTTTTTGAAAGCCTTTATATCATAATTTTGGAACATAGGGCTCTCTGATGATGTCTAGTTTCTTTACATTGTGATAATAGCGGCCTAGTATTCAACCAAAGTCCGACGGACAATTTTCAAATATTTCATTACGATGTTCTTGAGGTAGCTAATAAATTTCACCCACATTGCAGGGACTACTCTTGCAACACACTGCAGGCTTGGAATAACCTCTTATCACAAAAATCCACACTTAAAGAATTTTTCAAAATTCATCAATTCACAAGAAAGGAAATGAAAAACTCTTTGCGGGCAGGATTGAAAACTCTTCGCGGGCATGTAGTACATCATGCTTGTGCAGATTTGGCCCGTGAGCCATAGGCTGCCCAAGCATGATTAAATTATAGGAATATTCTGCTGTCTAGATCTTAACATTAAAAGGCCCTTCAATTATAATCATAAATACTGCTCAAAGTCTTTCTCTTCCTCGCCACCCTAGATGTAATACTACTCCTTCTATAGCCTTGCTAAGCAACCAAACCATAAATTTAAGTTAATCATATAATTTTCTGCACACGCCATGAATTAAGGCTCCGTTTACACTGCTCCGGATTATTTTTGGCTCGGATCAAAGAATGATCCGTAGCAGTGTAGACGGAATGTAAAAAAATTCCACTTGTATGTAGTCCCGATCGAACCGCACCAATTTTGGTACGGAGTGCTAGAAACAGTAAAGACTGAAGGCCAATCCGCATCACTTGTGGTAGGGTTCAACAAGTGATCCGTAGCAGTGTAAACGGGGCCTAAACAAAAGAAGGAATTGCCACATCTTAACTGAATTGCTAAAATCACAATTGGGAACAAAAAGCCAAGGGCTACAACCCATGACACCAAGTTTTACTATTGATGTCGATGACGGGATAAGGTGCGACTTATCACTGACATAAAGCTAAGAAACGGGTAAAATAAAGCTTGTATTTCTAGCTATGCTTTAAATAAATTGGAATCTAAAGGCCCTGTGACACACTAGGTAGTTAGCTGTAATCTGACCCGATAATGAGAAATTTTTGCATATTTTCTAATATTCAGAATAATATCAATTCAAATTACTCTTATTCACAAGATGATTTAATTCCTTAATGTTTAAAGCTCATCATTATCGTGTCACTTTACTAGTAAGTATTTAAGGCCTCGTTGACACTGCTACGGATCACTTTTGATTCGGACCAAGAAGTGATCCGTAGCAGCGTAGACAAGGCCTTAATGTCACATGTATGTAGTCTGCATCGCGATCGATCCATTTCCTATGGTAATCAAAAGTGATACAGCAAACCGTACAACTTGTGCTACGGATTGCCAGGAGTAGTGTAGACGGAAGGCCAATCCGTAGCAGTGCAAACGGGGCCTAGCTTGTAGCAATAGGACTTTAGCGAGGGTGATAAATCTCTATGAAAAAGTGCGCTGAACGGAGTTAAACTACCATCTTTTTCAAAGCCCAAGTGCTGATGATGCCATCCTAGAGCTGTAAAAAAGGGGGGCTGTGATGTAGGAAATGGATAGGCCACGCCTTAAGCCACGTCCATTTGGCATTTATGAGGTGCGTGCCTCTCCTCTCTCCTCTTTCGGGAGACGCATAGTTAAGATCTCATCCAGCCTAAAATACAAGGGAAATCATGAGAGGCAGAGTCTATCTGAGCCCCCTTCACGGCATCCTTGCCAAGAACACAGCAATGATGTGTACCACAATCTTGGACAAAATATATTGAGACAGCTAAAAAATACAGGTAGAACTAGCATATCCTCAATCTCTATCTAGCAACGGAGTAGTGTAGCCCCCTTTCCCCCATAGATCAATGTTGAGTGAAAGGGAAACAAGTTCATGCCATACCATTTGGTTATCATTGAGTAAAGGAGCGGGGTAAAACGTTTGTCTTATCACTTTTGTCCTAGTTTGTAGCGTTATGAAGTACAGCGACTTCGTGACGAAGGAGGGGCAGGAGGTGCAACAGCCACACCCCATTCTAGGCCTAATTTTCCTACCTAATTTCAACCTGTTTCAAAAGAATCCGCTGGTTATGTTCACTAAGGGGCATTACCAAAGCTTTGCTATGTGCATAGTTAAACAATCGCCCATTCAAACAAGCAAGCCATACATCTGTATTGATGAGCACTACTAGTCAAAAAGCTCTATCCCTTTTGCTTCTCACTATCTCGCATGGCGCTGCATTACTAAAAAACAATAAGGTGCCAATACGTCTGGAGTTCTCATTAATCATCCGCATTAAAGCCACAATGCTATCCTCCACTTTACAATTGAATATGAGCCAGAATGACCTGGTGCGAATTTTAGGTCCACATCTCAGTTTCTCCAGCGCAACAGTCAAGACCTGAAGACACGTGGCTCATTAAAATAGCAGTAACCCAAGTTGTACCTTGGTTTTGGAAGGTCCTTCAATCTGATCCAGTTGGCATGTGACATTTGACGCAGTGGACCAGCCGCATAGGGACTTTATTTCAATCAGAATTTTTTGTTGCCACAGAAGCTGGTCGCAGCCCTAATTCCTTTCATATTAATTATCAGTCATGGATTAGAGCCTAATCCAAAAGTCATCTGCAAGGGCCATTCGCCAAAGCAAAAGCAAACCTCACACCCCATTTACTGTCTGCTTCTTTCGTTCTCCTCAAGCGATATGCCCTCATCATGTGTTCTCCAACGACCGTGTAAATCTTTGAATGTAGTTGGAGATACTATTCTCTTCCAAATTCGTATTTGTTGCAGCATAAGGACTTGTGCGCAAGGAGCAAATCACTTAAAAACTCTTGTAGGTCGATGAAAATTCTGTAACAATCTCCAAAAAGCTGAAAAAATCGTGGAAAATCGCAAGTTTTCAAAATCTTTGCTGATCTTTCAAAATTGTAAAACAGTTTTATGGCTTTAAAGAATTTTCAAACAATCCTCAAATTCTAAAACTAGCTTGTGAAAATCTAAAAATTCTTCAAAACATTAAAATATTTGAAAACTTCCTAACAATCTTAAAAACCGGGAAAATCTTTGAGTTAGTAAAACCTCTCAAATCCCTGAAACATATGGAAGTCTAAAATATTTATTAACTTGCTCCCACTTGTGAGTGGGGCTACTTTCTCGTTCTATCAATTTATTGGAGAGAAGAACAGTGTAATTCATTGAAAAAGGCCAACACCACTATAGTCCAAATTACTCCCCTTAATACCTTGAGAGAGAACTTGATGTGATCTAAAGAGCATGGTGACGCCAGGGATGACAAGTTGGGGGTCAAATACGGGGATCGTGCCAACAATAAGAAATGCAGGCCGTGAAAGTGTTGACTGTTTACGCAAATGTTCAAAAATGTTGGTGCCGATGGGGGAGTTCTATGAAGTTTTGGGGGACTTTAGCCTCCCAAACACCCCGGTAGCACCATCCTTGCTAACGAGAAGTGGTAAGGTGCTGCATCGTATTACTGTACATTTTGCCCTGAAACTCCAGTTGGAGCTGATTCCATGTCTCTACTAAAATTTAACACTTATTGCTATGAAAAGACTACTAAACAATGCACTTTAAGGATATCTTTGAAATTGGCTGGTGAGCAAAGCAATTACTTTTCTCCAATAACATTTAGGAAGTACTTGGGGGGAATTCAGCTGCTATATTTCTGTCCATCTTTAATTTTTAATATTTATATTCACTGATAACTTGTAGTAAACAGTTACTGTAAGCAAAATTCAAACTAATTTCGAGCATATTTTGTTTCTCCTGTTCTCTTAGGTATTTCTTTTTTAAGAGGCCAAGTTGCAAAAGATATTTGGGTAACTGAAATTGTATCCTGTATAAATATGTAGAAATGAAATGAGAATCACATAGGTGCCTTAGGCGAGAGAATGCCTCAGGCAGCCACAGCGGAAGTGTTCTTATGTGTAATTTATCTGCGAGTGGAACCTTGAGAAGAGCTGGAAGAAAGTTCAACAGCTACTTTCTCTCCTAAGTTGCTAATTCTAAGAAAAACTGTTGCATGGACGATGGTAGCAGCAAGTAGTTTTGCGGTATGGAACCGCACAGGTAACATGTTGAAGTAAGCAACCTTGGAAACTGTTAAACAGTTGAGATACCCGAGATATGAATCGGAAAAACTCAAATATAATGATTCTTATCACATGCTTCTAAAACCGTCAATTGATAAAGGGCTTCTGATTGGTACCATCCAATTCATGTGAACATATTCAGCATACTGGTACTACACCTTCATATACATATGAATAAATTCCATTCATTTCAGCAAAGTAAAAGATTGAAAAGTAACAACTGGGTTATGATAACTGCAATGACACCAGGATGGCGAAATTTTGCAAATCCATAAGTTATTTCCTTTTAAGAACCATTTTCTAAGCAACCTAGTTATAGACATCCTGAAATTGAAGAAACTTTAGAACTGACAGGAAAGCTAAGCAGCTTTAGAAAAATAGCATATTGAAACAGTTATCTGGTTCAACATAAAGCTGAACTAAAACATTGTGGACAAGACATGACTTTAGAATCTAGCTCGCACTGACGTATTAAATTTACTATAATACCAATAGTTTGCTAAAATATCAATAGTTTGTTAAATTCACATTTTGCTGATGTTTCCACTACAAGAAACTTTTTGAACTAAATTTGGCCAAACAACAAGAAACTTTTACAACTAGGCCTTGAGCCAGGTTTCTTACAAAAACCGTGGTCTGTTATAAAGAACTGAATGTTCATTTTCGTTGCAATTACATGGGCGTGACAGAACATAGCAAGCTATATAAGACAAGTCATGTAATAGAATTGAATTGCATTGCATGTACAACTTTTAGTGGGCTGGTAAGTGCCCATTGGTGTAGCGCTGGGGGCTTGGGGTCTCAACCACTATAGTTGGCTTTTTGATACTTTGGGGGATGTAGCCCCCCCCCTAGTACCAAAATCATTGCAAAAATGATATAGCAGAGCAATGAACAGTAGCGGATGTTTGGGGGTAAAGTGCCCCCCCAGGCCATCGAGTCGGAAGAGACACGACTTTTTAATAAGAAAATCACTTTTTTGCTCGACCCTCAATTTTCTTCTACACCTTTTATGATAAACACGTGTAATCGATGAATATTCTCATGTATTAGTCGAGTACATGTACTGCACTGGGGAAATTCAGCCCGTATGGACCCCCTGATTTGTTTGAAAAACCGCTACTGGTAATGAATAAGCTTCTACATAAGAGGTTCTTGTCGCATGTTTACAAAACAGGGTAAAATGTTACTTCTGGTTGTACACACTCAAGCTACAACAAAACAATAACAAGAACAACAACGACAACTAAAGAAAACGAAGGGTTCCTTCTGGCTGAGGCCTCTTAGTTTTCAATTTAGATCTAGACCTCTGTGACCAACTGCTTTCATTTTCTTAGCTGGATGTTGTTTTGAAAATATAGATTTCTGGAGATAAATTCACAATAAACCAGACTTCTGGATCAAGTCCAAAACGACAGCGTTGAAGTTAAACAATTTCTCAAAAATCCAGTTTTCTCAAATTTGGATTTGAATATCCAAACCGGCAACATATATCAGAGAGGCCAAAGCTACTTAAAAGTAGCCAGAATGAGACTCTCATGTGATCAGTGTCTTTGCGTTTATCAAATTTACCAATCACATTGCAGAAGAGCCTGTCGGTAGCCGTGTGCAACGTCGTACAAACATTCTTTCATATATCGCTTCAGCACGTGTGGCTAGCCTGGACTATTTTGCGATAGTAGATAATCTTTCAGGGATTTACAGTCTAATTCAGTTTAAATGTATGTCAGCACTCTTACACCTTAGGACATACAGTATAAAGCCACATATAAGAACCTACAATTTTGAATGAGCCTGTTCATGGTTCCATATAGGCCCCGTTTACATTATACCGGATAGCTATCGTCGCGCCGCGATTTTTCAATAGGATAGTGGGTAAACTTTTACACCATGCCATAGCTATCCGGTAGGAGACGTTCCGCAAATTAGAGGGAACGTCACTTCGCTCTGTAGGTGATATGAAAGTTACGCCGTATTGTTGCAACGCTATCCGGTATAGTATAAACGATCGCCCTACCCGACAGAGATCATTCCAAGATGCAACACGACGATAGAAGCCGGTATAGTGTAAATGGGGCCACAGTTAGTTCCAGTCACCAGACAGTCCAAAACAAACACCAGATAAAATGACAGTAGACAGTTGAGCATTGAAGCACCATGGCAATAGAGATAACCATTCAAAACATTGAGGCAAAAAGTAGAGGTTTGAATCTGCCTATTACAATGATGTATGCACTATTTTTGGAGCAACCATGTAAGGGGTTGATTGTGAAACTGGGTGAATTTACTTCCCCGTGGATAACAAATGAGCCATTAATAAGAACCTAGCAAAGATATCAGGTTGAAAAGGTTCTAAATTTTTGAGATCAAGATATACAATTTCAGGGTGTAATTGCTTAATAAATGAAAGTCTCTATAAGTGGGTTTCTACTGTAGTTTTTAAAATGACTGAGAAATTTCAGCTTCTAGGTTCATACTGGGAATCCAGGATCAATCGTAAGCACATGGAGGGGGTAGGAAGTACTTCTCAATTTGGAAATTATGCCAAAATTGTCCCAAAATTATACTAAATCTACCGAACTTATGGTAAACTTTAAACAGAGGCTCTAATTTTTGAACATGAGGCTAACACATGTGCAGAATAGCAAGCACATAAATTAAAACCAATAGGAATTTAAACAACACATTCATTCATACTATGCCAGATTTTTTGCTTAAGTACGCTCTTCGGTCAATATCATGCCAAAAGCATAATACTATGCTAGGTCTGGCCACACTGATATGAAGGCCATATTGGCGGGACATGAAGCCTTGATAAGTACAGTAAAAAGGAACTGTTGTTCGTTTTACTCTCTGTACAGTCTGGCCTACTGTGGGTGATTGCATAATTCCTCATCATAGTAATTAAACGCTATATTTCCACTATAAATACCATTACGAGGATGTTATGCACCCTCGGATAAGGTAGAAAAGTATCTATTGTTCATAGACACAGAAGCAACTTCTAATTCCAA
Source organism: Cassiopea andromeda (assembly GCA_018155075.1). Classification (NCBI taxonomy): domain Eukaryota; kingdom Metazoa; phylum Cnidaria; class Scyphozoa; order Rhizostomeae; family Cassiopeidae; genus Cassiopea; species Cassiopea andromeda. Next base: position 28,429 of record WIPJ01001785.1, read on the forward strand.
ATACAATGTCGCTTCTTACCAATGATATAATATTTGTCAAGACAAATACTAAATACAATAATGCAAAAAATGAAAAAAATTTTATGTGGGAGGAAAAATGACGGGCACTGTGATCACAAAGCAATATCATTTTTAAGGGGCCTTATTCTTAAATTAGCCTTATTTTGTAGTGATTCTAGGCCCTGATATTCTCATAAACTTTGCTCTTATGCAAAAAGAGCGCATAGATGCTCACCCGACTCCGAAGACGAAATGATATGACAAAACTTAGCATAGAAGGAAGCAGAATAGAAGAAGGGGGCATGTTTTAGTGTAATAATCTTGTACACAAAAGAAGGGTGACTGGAATGTTTGCGTGTTGGATCGAATATTAGAAAATCTGGAAACTTGGCGTAAATTCACAGGGTGGCGTCCCAACGCACTGCCAGAGAAGACGCTAAAGAGGTCTAGAGCTAGCGCGAGCAAGAGAATGTCCCTTGTCCTTCGCGTGTCTTCAACGTCAGCAGAACACTGAAAGAGGATTTTCAACGTCGTGCAGACAACACTGAAATAATCAAGTATGTATTGCTAACACTTCTGCATATTTTCTTTAACTTGCAGTTTTAGTGCTCAGGCTACTCAGGCGCGTCGACTTTATGCGCGCCGTGAATCATAAGCTCTCTATTAGAAATTTAAAGCAACAACATGTGGCATAGTACTGACTGATGCTTCATTAGTGCAAAATATAGCACATCGAAAATCAGCATAAACTTCGTCGCACGAAAAATGAAATCATTTCTATTTAAAAAGTTTCTTATTCAGTTCAATATGTCGATGGTGCTATTGTGACGAGGGTTCAAAACACCCAGGAATGCCAGGATTAACTGCTTTGAGAAAACAAAAAAAGGATGGAATTCAGAGTGCATTGCTATTGCAAACTGTAAAACTATACCACCATTCTTGAAAAAAAAGATACGCTCTTTCTAGACAAATGACAGTAATTTAGATAAATAATGATATGCATTTGAGAGCCTTCGATAGACCTCTCAACCATGATATTTCAATTAAACAGAGAATGAGAAAATAAGAAGAGGGGTTGAGCCCCCTCTCTTTCAATGAGAAATAGATATGGGAGTCTGAGCACCTGGCTTCTCTTCGATAGTTCTGATTATACTATGTAATGTTCTATGTAATCTGAGAATGCCACTGTACGGCGTCTGGTAACTGAGTAGCGAATCCTGGTAGTAAGTACAAAAACTTCAAGAACGTGAAGGAAAATTCATAAATGTGTTGTTTTTCTTTATAACGCATTGAAAGACAGAAAGGAGAAAATTACAAAAAGCCACTCATCTACATCATAAATCATTGCGGTTCCAATGCATTATGGGGAATATTATCAACTATAAAACAGGATATAAAAAGTAAGCTGCTAAAAATATCACAGAGAACATGCACTTTAGTATAAAGTAGCAAAACTCAAATAAAACTAAGGAAATATAAGACATCAAATGCTGCTTTGACTTACAGAAAGAACTTAAGAACGGAGTAGAGCAATAAAACGATGACGTCATAAAAATATCTTTAGAATTCACATTTGATGCTAGGAGGTTTGCCACTTAGTTCCAAACATTTGGCACGTGACCGACAATACAGTGATTTGATAGGAAGTATGGTAGTACTAAATTGTCGATATCTCTGTAAATATTTGTTAGAAATGGTCAAAACTTCACAATAATGGCTATTTTGACATGTTTATTTTTCAGAATTTTAAGTCAAACTTACGAAATTCTACAAACATATTTTTTGACGTCACACTTCAGTACTCTATAGGGATACACAAGAATTGTAAAGCAGATGTATGCTAATCAATGCACTTGTATGCTCGCTCTACGGTGCTAGGCACATGCTCATATCCGCAGGATTAAGGTTAATTATTTCCAAGATTGTATATACAATGTAGGCCTAAAGTCAATTCATTTATCTATGCTAGTAACCTGGATGAGAAGACTATGGAAAGCATGGAATGCTCATGATAACACCATCTCTATAGCCAAGAATTCTGCCTTACCAAGTACTTCCAACAATCTACTTCTAACGCGAAGGCGGACTTTCTAATCAGACTATTTTACTTGCCTGTTCTCGGAGGAATTGGTGGGGCAACTATTTTACTTGGTCTAGGCGGTGGAGCACAGTTAGTCGAGGATTCCTGCAAGAAAGATAACGGAAATAAGAACGCAACAGTTACCAAAGCCAGATATCCCTAGCTGAACTCTACTAACGTTGAAAGAGCTAGGAACAAGAGGTGTAAATTAAAGTTCACATTTAAACTTCCAAATGCTTCAAAGAAAATTAAGGGACTGAGTTTTTATTACGTCTCTGGGAGGGATGGTGCTTTTTCAGTAGATGTGCCTCCTCTGAAACATACATCCAATTCGGATTACTTTAAAATTTGTGCCCCCCAACATGTAAGTTGTATCCATAGAGTTAATCTCTATGGTTGTATCCCTATCTCTGTCATTTTGGAATAATGAAAGCAGGCGAAGACAGGCGACAAAAGCAATTTACAGATAGCCAGTGAATTTTGATGCATTATAAATGCCTTGTTCTGTGAGTGATATATATGGTAAGTGATTAACAACTCCACTTATAACATCAATATA
>WIPJ01001785.1:47918-59078 GCA_018155075.1 Cassiopea andromeda
AAATGGGGGGGGGGGCTCTAATAAACAGGAGAGTCCGAAAAAACTAAAAGGGGAGGTTCAAAATAAACGGGGAGTCGGAATTTGAGAAAAGGTTTACAATGACTATAAAGTGACAGAAAGAACAAAAACAGGTTAGCATAAAGATATACACAAAAGCACGCTAGTTTGCTTTGAAAAATGGGTGTGAATAGTACTAACAAAGAAAGGAAATAAAATGAGGAGCTCGTAAAAATGGCTATTTGTTTTGAAATTAATGAATGGAAAGTCCTAATAAGGCCCAGTGGGTTGGAAATAGATCGAAGAATTAATAAGCGGGGGGTGACTTCTACTTAGACACCTGAGAGTACTATGTAGCTGCTTTTAACAGATCATCATACAGAAGCCCATTACTTGGCGCTGTTGCTATCAAAATGCTATCAACATGCTATCAAAATGCTATCAAAGTGAGTCAAGTAGAGAATGTAACTAAAGCAAATTAAGGCTCGGCTTAAAAAATTTGTACAAGAGCTTCCATGAACTGGAGAAGTGACTTACCTCTGTTTGAACCATCCCAGATCTTTGCGATCGAACAATCAGTATTGTATTGGGAATGTCTATTTCACAATCCAGTCCTAACAAAACAGCGACAGCAAGTGAACAGATGAAAAATTAGATTTTTCTACATTGAAATTGCATAACATATGCAATGGTAGGATATGTTAACATGTTCCACAAGGAACACATATATAGTCTATTATATCCCACAAATGACAAAAACCATACAAGTCATTGTTGAAACTCAAGAGAGAGTCAAACTATTTACCATGAGTTTGCAGCAATCCAAGAAGTATATCAATGACAATAAAAGTACCAGTTCTACCGATTCCTGCACTGAAATAGAAGGACACAATTAGTAGCAGTTGGGACGGATTCACAAAAGTTATCTGCAATATCTAAATTGTACAGAAATTTACCTACCAATATTACTCAACACTATAGCTCAAGGACACATGGCACAAAATGGAGCTAAGCCAAGAAAACAAAAATGTGGAAACGATGGGCCTATGGAACTTGGAAACGTGACCACGAAAGGCTTTGCCTATTTTTGTAGTTTCTGAGGAAAGAATTATCTGCTACTGCAGTTCCTTTCCTACCCAATATTGAAAATCCAGGCTAACTACAAAATTTGCAGACAGCTTGTTTTCCTCTAATCCGCGATTTTTCTAGACAGCCAAATCCATGCCCTTTCTCCGCAAGGTCCATATGTGTAAACTACTTTGAAAGCTGTAAACCTTTTACATCCAATATGCTTTCATATGTCAAGATGTGAGAGTCCCGTAAGACGCAAATGTTTTATTGCTATTTTCCTGTGTCTGATGATGTAAAATATCTAAGAGAGAGTATTCGACAAGTTTTGATGTATTTTCGAAACGGAAGCTTCCAATTCCATTACTTTCATACCGAAACAGTTTAAAAACTCATTCGCACAATAGTGCTACAGTTTTGAAGCTGCATTTTAGGTCTATCGTTTCCATACTTTTGTACACACTTCTTACAAGAAACATGGCTTAAGGCTTAGTAGTAAAAAGGTTCTTAAATTCATCCAGATTTTATTTCTAAAGCTTCCATAAAAGCTTCTGAACTTAACGAACAAGATGGCAGCCAAAATATAGACAAAATGCGAATATAGCAAAGTATTAGCCAGAGACCTCTGTGCATACCCAAGGCAGGGGGAAAGGCTTCCTCTGAGGGTACATATATATGTATATTTAGGTTCTTCCACAGAGGTTGATTCTGGTCTTCAAACTTTTTTCCAGAAGAACAATGCTTAGTATGTTGGTCTCCTAGTAGTACAATGTTAATTTAGGGTCTGGGGGCTTACCCGCAGAAAAATGTTTATGAATCCAACTGTCTACAATGCCGGCAAATGCCCTTTCAGAAGGTAGGAGAGATGGAAATAGTTCAGTAAAGGGCAATTCTTGCCCCCCTACTCCCTATGGATGAGGACAGAGGGGGCAGCTGCCTCTCCGGTACCCCCCATTGAAGGTATCCCTGGTGCAAGCGAATATCAAAAGCAATATCATGCTCAAATTTTTTAGTTCAAATACGTTGAAGCAGAGAAGAATTTCAATCTCCTATTTGTCTAGAGATTTTTAGCTCTTTGCTTTTAGTTCTAAAACTTTCGTAAACTTTAGGGTGTCTAGTACCAGGTTGCTTGTCTAGTACAAGGGTGCTTATACTCTGGCTATCTGTTAAGCGCAATTCAACAGTAGTAAGCATTAGATTAAAATGGTGGCTGCAAAATAGCTATGGAGGTGGAAATAAGGAAATTATATGATTTCGGAAATTTTTGGAGCTCCGTTTTGAGGAGAACCGAGGGCTCAGGGGGTTCATGGGCGGAGCCCTGGAAAATTTCTCGAAAATACAAATTCCTGGAATAAAAAAGTGCAATTTTTTCCAAAAGAATTTATTCATTTGCGTTCCTCCGGGTGTCAGAGAAGCAAATAATTTTAACCCTTAGGGTGTGCCAAAATAAGAGTGAACAAGAGAGACGGTGCCAACATCGATGCTCAACATGTGAAAATTTCCAAAATTTCATTGTTGGGCGAATTCATTGATGAATGTTGAAATAAAACTTCTGGTGAAATAAAAGCTCCTCATTGACCAAAGGGGTATCGTCGGACATTTTCATAAATTTTAAATTAGTGGTACCTGCGATTTGAGTATTTGTGTACGATATTTCCGATGTCCGACGGCTATTTCCACCCCCTTAGTTACTGTTATTGCTGATAAACAGCAACAACCAACAAGGACTTATTAAATTCTATAAAGAACATTCGTAAGGGTAGTGTGTCTCTAATTACCTGCAATGAACTATAATTGGGCCAGGATCACTGCGATTGCATAAACAGATATCATGAAGCATTTCAAGAACCGAACTCGGATCTGGCGGAGCACCATGTTCGGGCCAACCAGTGTAATGATACTGACAGACTCTTTTCGGTGTATTCTTTGGCTACAAAAGAATACAAATGAATAATTAGTAAATGACTAATTAGTAAATGACAAATGGCTGGCTGTCATGGTGATTGATGGCGACTGATGGAGAAAATGATGATGGTTGGACCGTCAGAAGGAAGAAAACCAGTCTTGCGATGTTTTTGGAGTAGTACTATTGATGTCCAACTTGACCGCATTTGTAAATTCCAAAAACCAGCTATGTAAAACAATCACTTACAACGACAGCACATCGCAGCATTTCTAGAGACTTAAAATCTTGAAGTTAGATGATACTCTCAGGCTTCAAAAATTACTTTGTGTGCACGACAGTGATAATAATTGACTGCCAACCGGTTTAAAGTGATTTTATTAAAGAACTGAAAAAACCAACTAGTATTCTGCTAGAGGCAGAGGCGTTGAAGCGACTTTAAAAGTGGAGCGGCCTGGGCACTAAGGTAGGGGATGACCTCGGGTAAAAATAGTGAAAAAAAGCTGTGAAAAATGTTATTTGATGAAAAAATTGAGGGGGGGACAGTGCTACCCGGTCCCCTGGTTATGACGCTTCTAGTTAAAGAGCTTCATACATGAAAACACAATACACTTATCTATGGGCAAAGGTTTCTGCGCTTAACTTGCACTAAAAGCACTAAATACTCTGAAAGTGACTCTCTCTTCAATATTGTGACAAAACAAATCTTAAGCACCCATTTTCCAATCTGACCTTACTAAAAAAAGCTACTAAAACAACTGGGACTTACTGAAACACTTTGGCATCAACTAGATAATTGTCTGTTATTGAGGTAGCATTTCCCTTCTTTCGCAGCACTTCTATCAAATAATTACATAATTTCCTTAATAGGCCTATGTAACTTGAAATTGGTTTTACGGTAGGCTGTGGGTCTATGAAATTGTTCTGGCATAAGATCGTTTCCCAACAACAAAGCCTGATATAAAAATTGCATTTATTCTTTTCAATTAATTAATCGTAATTCCATTGATTGTAATTGCTTGTCGGTTGAAATGAAATTCTTGCATGTCATCTGTCTTGTAAATATTTGATGTCAATCATCCTGGCCCATATTGTGTAGGTACATTAAGCACATACATCTAGCATATTTTGAAAGGACCCTATAATGGGCTTCCAAGGAAATAAAGAAAAACTCTCTCACAAAACTTTGAGAGCAGTTTGTCAAATTATGAAAGAAACATATTTCCATCCTGATAGGTACCTCGGTATCTAAGTCACAAAAACATGTTTGGAGAGTAATAAAGTAGACACATCCTAATTAGAGCAAGCCTCTAAATTGGAAGATTTTAACAACTTATGGCTCAATGCCTAAGCACGCCGGTGGAGCAGAGTTGATTTTCTTTCCAAGAAGTTATCAATACATATACATATACATATGCATATACATATACATGATGACATTTAACGAGCCCTGAAGTGCAGAGACGAGTAAAAGGCACTTCTTTGTTTTCTTTTGTTGAGTATAAACCACAACGCACGTTAGTTTATTTGCATTTATAGAACTTCTAGCCAATCCACACAAATAAAATTCACAGTATCCCAACAGCTACAAGGCTGATTTGCGGGTACTAACACTGTCCTCGTAGGAAATTCCACATTAAATATTGGACTTTTGCTATAAAGGGAAGTTAAGCTCCTAACAGTATTAAATTCAAAACACCCCGTAAAATCGATTTCCTGGAATCAAAAGTTGAAAGCAAGAAGGAAGTAGCCTAAAAAGCCAAGAAAGAGACAGATAGTCACTAATGAAACTTCTTTTGTTGCAAGTTTCGATCCTACTAACTGCACACGTGTACTATCATAAGAATTTAGAAACAAGAACTGAAAGTAGTTTAAACGAGAGGGAAGCAAAAAACAAGACAGCAAATTGGTAGTGTAAGCTACGTAAAACAAAATAGGCCTATAGAGAGAAACAGCTGCAGTAATTCTACAGTTCTTGACATATTAATCATAATCATAAAGTCTTTTATCAAATAAACTATAGTATTAGAACAAAAACTTCCTTCAATACCTCTTTTTTGTATGTAATATCAAACTCTCTAAAAATGTACTCCGGAGTCTCCTTGTCGGTACTGTTTTTGACTATAAAATTGCATAAATCCATGGTATTGTTTGCTATAGGCCAATATTTTGCACATTTCGCCTGCAAACAGAATGAAAATAATGTAAAGGGTATTCTTAATTTGATACGCTCACATATTTTAATTCAAATGTGCTTCAAAAACTACAAAAAGGTTCTATTGCAAGAAATGTGGCATTATTGCTGTTAATACCAATAAACAGTTTCACAATCATATGTATCATAAATTGCTTGTTTTCCTAATCGTTTAAATATGGAAATAAAATATCTGCTGTACGTAAGACATCATCAATAGTTGCTATATTGGTATGGTGTTGTGAAGGAGGCGTGCTTATTGCTGTTTTTGTTAGATATAAGGTAGACTAAGGGACCTCTCTAGTCTTCATACTGCTCAATATGACTACTGTCATTATCCTAACACCAAAGCTAATTCCAGGCCCTACATCTAGCCATAACCCTAACTCCTAGCCTAAACACAACCCTAGTCCTAACCCCTTCACCCAACACAGTGGTTTCTAAACTAGGTTCGGTCGAGGCCTAAAGGTTTGGTGAGTCTGTTTCAAGGGTCCTGAGGTTTGGTTCACCCCACTCGTATGATTCGCGATGTCACACTCTGCTCGTCCACTTTGTGCACTAATAGGGACTATTCAAAAAGTACGTGCGCTCAATATTCATCAATTTTCACCCCCTCCCACTTGTACCCTCCTGTAATTTTCCAGGTACCCCCTTTCCTTCGAGCATACGTAATTCTATGTCATCAGTCCCTACATAGATATTCGAATCTATTGTTTATCTCACTATGTTTCAAAGTGGGAGAAAGTCAAACAGAGTCGATAAATATAAAATTAATACAGTCTTGTAGGAAAATCAAGGGATCAAGGGGAATTTGCGCGTATAATTTTAAAAGATGGTTATATTCAACTAGGATGCTTTGCAAGCCATCAGTGTTTGAGAATTACATGAGCATACGCACGTTTTTTGAGAAGCCTCCCTCTCCCATGTACATTTTCGTATGCTTTTAAACAGTTTCTGGTTATACCCCTCCCTCTCTCCCTTCAGAATGCTAGTACTTTATCATTGAATTAGAGTGGCTTCGCCAAGACTCAGGTATACCAAATGTGCTTTGATTTATGGCATGAACTAGACGATCAAGAATTCACAAGTCCTAAAGACTGGTAAAGAAAAATGAAAGCGTAAACGAACCCTTCCTCTTTCAACTTCTTTTGTAACATTCAATATAATATGACTATTTTCAAAATAAACCATTCGCCAAAAATCATCAATTGTATCTGGTAGGCAGCCTTGAGTTGCTATGTATCTCGTCCCACCTTCACCCTGAAATTAGCATTCAAACAATAAAAAGATTTGATTGTACTGCAAAACCACTTGATCTGATTGTAATGCCAAGTCATACTGAAATATCAGAATTTTCTGAGTCCATTGTCACTGATGACAATGAAGAAAAGCTACTTAGTTCTCAGAGATGCTTGGGCAATAAAAATCACATGCATGCTGCAGACAATGGTTGTTGCTTACTTCATTTTGAATAGGCTGTGATACCAAGCTTTTTCAGTTAATTTTAGCCTACTATGCATGCCGCATCCAGGCATGGGATCCCTAGTTTAACGTCCTTTCCGAAGGATAGCGAAGTGAGTTGTTTTGGTCTTTGATCTAGAAGGTCATCCATCCAGCTTCTGACCGTACACAGCCATGCTTAACTTCAGTTAAACTAATGGAACTGGCAGGGCCGCTTAGCCACTCACCCCAGGTGCATCCACTGTGCCTATTACTTAGCTCAAAAAGCAAATCATGTGCGGCTTTTTAGATGAGTTAAGCAGCAAATGAAACGTAAAAGATCTGCAGATAATTTGCATTTACCGTAGTTTTTGGACTATAATGCTCCCAGGATTATAAGATGCAGTATCAGTGAATGCATCTTTTTTCGTATATAGGACACACCGGATTACAAGATGCAAAAAGCATAAACAAATGGTTGGATAAATCAGACTCTATTAAAATCATTCCTAAACGTCAATATTACACTGAATGTGAACATCAACAGTTCATATATAAGGTACACCAGAACGTAAGGCGCATTGCCGATCTTCTACTAAATGTAGGGATTTTATATACGCCATATAGTCCGAAAAATTCGGTATTGCACGCATAACTAACAATGATTAAAAAACGATGCTTGTCTAAATAGTTTCTGATGTCAAGTCTTGCCGAGCACTTATCGCTGTATAGGCATTGACAGTACTTTGCATAATGCAGGTCAACAGTACTGACGATTTCAGCAAAACATTCTTAGTATATATAGTATAATACTCTTACAAAAGTTTCAAAGCGATTTTAAATTGATAAGTATACACAGTACCTCGATGTAATTTGCATTGATGTAGTCAGAACCAGGAGTGTATACATCAACATCGTTTAATTTTACACGGGTGTGATCAACTAGAGAGAACACATTGGATGCTATTACAGATGCCAATGTATAAAGACAGGTAAAAAAGGAGAAAAAACTCAGCGATAAGCAAAAAACCAAATAAATAGTGTATAGCTATGGAGAAACGTTTAGTGCATTAGTGAATAACGAATAGATAAGTTTCTACGATGGTTCTAATGCACAAAGAGAAGGACTAATCTTATGAATATGGGTGAAATATAAGTAAATTTTGACATAAACTTACATGGTAAAATATATTTATATCTATTTTTCGATTTATTCTCCGGCTTTTGGCCTTCATGCCTTGTGTACATATGACGGTATTCTTCTTGTCTTTGTAATTGCTGAAAACAAAGCAGCAGTTTGCATATTTTACGGCTACTAATGCTGCTACTAGTAAAAATTCTCTTAGCATAGGCCTATTGCAGATAGTAAAAAACAAGCTTGCATAAACTAATCTTTCCCTAGAAAGAAAAATGGACTGCCACACTGCGTTTTCATATAACACAGCAATAGCAAAAAGCTCTGTATGAAAAATTCAAAGGTGGATAAACTCTCAGCAAAACTGTTCAAATTATAATTACAATAATATCAGCTGTACTATATATGAAAAAGCATATAGGGCTATCTAATTCGTATTTTGCGGCGAGTGCTCCTTTGGCCTGAGAATCCTACAGAATAATGTAAACTCATATGATACAACCAGAGGTGTTGCCAGGGTCGCATCTTTGCGGGGTAAAACATGGTAGCACTGGGGGGAAGTAAAATAGGATGGGAGTCTGGGGACTTAAGGAAACAGAGGGATTAGGGTAGCAACCAAGGGGAGTAGGGACATCCCCCTGCACGGGGAAGATTCAAAGCTGCAATTAAATGAAAAAATGATGGAAGTCTGGGGGTGCTGTCTCCTGTGGTAAATTTGCTGGACAATATACTTTACAAATCACGGTGATACACTTATTTAAATAAACACCATCTCCAGATAGAAAACAGCAGTGAGGTCATTTACATGAATATGAGAACCCTTCCTTCAAAGCAGTCGATTTTACTGCAAATGTGAGAATTTCTCGGGCATCAATCTTTCTATAATTTGGGATAGTCACTCATTGTCCTACTTCGCTACGCCACTAGATACAATAGTTCTGCTATTGACGTTATATATCACAGTGGCAATCTTCCATACCAAAACATGCTACTCACGCCTCCATATACGATTTACGTAGACTTTACGGCTGAGTTTACACTGCTGCGCTTACAAACTTATCCATATTTTGTAGGTATCTGTCAACTGTTCACACTGTTCCGCTTCTGTACAAAAATCTAGAAAAATATCGTCTTTCGTGCATTCACATTGCTCACAGAAACGGAGAAAAAAACCTCTATTTTTGTGGTTTTAATCCTTTCACAATGCTTTGTTCGAGACAAATATCCGTTTTTGTGCGTTCACACTATCTACTGCGTTCGAAGAAAAAATCGGTTTTTGCAAATATCCACTTTGAAGGGCATTTTTGTAAACCTTCGTTTTTGTTCTTTTTTGTGCGGAGTAATGTGAACGGCTTCACAGAAACAGAGATTTAGATCTGCGTTTGTTGTACAAAAACAGGGCAGTGTGAACGGGGAATAAAGGTGCTAAGAACAGATCATATTGCTAAATGCCAAAGAGCACTTCTTTCTCTTCAAATATTGGCATCAATGAATTCATGACAAACATTTCGCTATCTACCTTATTGCTCTTTCATGATACGGTGCTATAATCCCTTTGATCAGTACTGGAAAGGAACATACCTCAAATTCTTCCCAGAATCCGCTTTTTCCAACCAAAACAGCACCTTCCTTCATCAGTTCCTTAACTCTTTCATTTAATTTACTTGCGGTTACTCTTGTGGCGTTCAATGCCTGAAAATCAGTGATAATATCAATCTGGTGGGGACGAATACTCTTTCTAAAGTATCAAAAATAATAATAAAAGAACCTGGGTTCACCTTCTTCTCTAAAGGATATGCCAAACAAAAGCTTCTACACAGTTTGCAGCCCAGACTTAAAGAGTGGAGAGTAGGGGCTCGTCTTCTTAATAATTGCCCGTAGAATGAATAGTTTCTGGAGCCATGGATTTTCGGTATGGTGCTTTGTTCCAGGCAATACTTAAAAATGAGTTTCTCTTAAAGCATTTACCACAATGGAAATTAGTACTACCGATAATAAGCATTCTCTTGTGAATTTCACACTAGACATTCCATAACAGGATACTCTAGAAATCAAAAAGGAATCGAAGACGGTAGTTCAATGTGAACAAGGTGACGCTTTCCGCACACCAATACAAACTGTCATAAATTGACACGTGCGCACATGAACGCACCCAACGTTCGATGTGGAACTCTACTTACAGCTTTGAGATGAACAACCGATCCACCAGCTTTTTCTATCATGGGATTCTTTTTGTAATAATCAACTAAGTCAGCAAGTTGACTAAAACGAGTTCCACCACCAGCATCAAACTGTCCATTCAAAAACCGGAGCATTATGTGGACAACGTTGTCATCAGACCTTGAAAATTCAAAATAAAATTTAAGGATAATATAATACAAAATATAATGAAAATTTAATACAAAAGGTAATGAAAATTGAATACAAAATTTAATGAACATTTAATACAGAATTTAATGAAAATTTAATGTAACAGTTAATGAGGATTGAATACAAAATCTAATGAAAATATAATACAAAATTTAGTGAAAATTGAATACAAAATCTAATGAAAATTTAATAAAAAATTTAATGAAAATTTAATACAAAATTTAATGAAAATTTAGTACAAAATTTAACGAAAATGTAATACAAAATTCAACGAAAATTTAATACAAAATTTAATAAAAAAATCTAATACAAAATTTAATGAAAATTTAATACAAAAGTTAGTGAAAAATTAATATAAAATTTAATGAAAGTGTAATACAAAATTTCAGGACAAGTTAATACAAAATTTAATGAAAAATTAATACATTTATACTTAGCCTGAAACTTGAGCTAAAAAACTTAGAAATTTCCTGTTTATTGCGCAAAATACAGCATCTAATCTAAGGGGCTACTGTCGGTAGAAAGTGCGAGTATCCTGTTTCAGAGCTGTTGAGCCTCAATTGAGTACACTTCAGAACTCTATTCTAAGTTGATACAGTTAACAACAAAATGACAGTCTCTTAAAGCGAACATTCTATTCATCTATCCGTATGATTGGCAACAATGCTAACATGAATAGATATGTCAGTGATCACAAATCTCATTCCTCAGAGGCATTTTCCAATGAAATTACTTTAATATAGTATAAGCCGGATATACCCCCAGGGGCTTATTTGTAAACGTGAATTTTTTGGTGGGGGCTTATTTGAGGGGAGCTTATTTCAAAGTTTGGCACTTTCTTCAAAAGCTGACAGAAAAGGACATAATTTTCCCAATCCACTAAGCTAAAAACTCATTTAAAAGCTATTTATAAATGAAATTTAATAGTCAATAACGATTTTTTTCAGTATCATCACAGAAAGTGACGTTTCTTTCTGCTTTTTTGTCTCCAGCGTAAGGAACTAATACTGGATAGCTATTATTCTGCAATTATTCTTCCATCGAGCAAGGCCC
>WIPJ01001786.1:0-25771 GCA_018155075.1 Cassiopea andromeda
GTGCTCATTAAGCTATAGAGATAGCCGACGAAGATGAAGTTCCCGAAGAAGAAAGTATGAATGATGACTTTATTGTTGATGTTCGTTGATGTTATGGGACAAGTGCAAAGTGACTGAAAATAACGTTTATCGTTTTTATTACTGTTGAAAAAGTTGTTTTTATTGCTTAAAATATATTTCGAAAAAGGTATTACTATTATTGGTATATTAGTATGAACTTTCTCGAAATTGTGTTTTTTTATATGATTTGTCCCAATCATGTTAGGTATGTTGAGGAGAATTTTTAGTTGAAACTGTATCTGCAGCTTGACTTCAAGGCATTGAAAAAATAATCCCGCCTCTCCACTATACCCGCCTCTCTAATAATCCCGCCTTTTTAATGAGGTTGAAATAGTAATCCCGCAGCGGGAATAATAGAGTAAATACGGTACTTCAATGGGAGTACCTTAGCCATCTATGATTCAATAAACCTATCACGTTCATAGAAATAGGAAAAATACGATCAGTTCAGTTTGTCACCACATGATGAAAGCATTCGTTTATTCCATCCCCTTCATTGGATTTACTTTGTGGACTCTGCAGCTGTGTCTACTACTTCCATTGTCAGTAAATTGTTTTTCAAGGTAGTGTCAATAGGCTAGCATGGAGTCCTTGTAGATAAATGCATTAATTTGGAAAGCAAGACGCTTTCATCTTAGAATTTATGCCCGCAAATGGCTAGATCTTCCTGTTTCTGCAACCAAAAGCTCTATCACCCCTTCTCCATCATCAGGCTTTTAAATCCATTCGCAACAAACGCACCAGCAGTCTTCATGGCTATCTCCTTTGTTTGATTACTGGTGACATACTTCCTTCTGACATCCTTCGTTATACGCATTCTGACAGCACCCTTTATATCTTAGAATTAAATATGGGTTTTAAATCAAATTTGAACAATAATTATCGTCGTACGGAATGTAAATATTGCCCCCTTCTTATTGCTAAGCAGGTTAAATATATTAATCTCTATTAGCTTTCTTGGTCTATTTGTTAATGCCTCATTTCTTACTTAGACTTTGTATTAAAGGAGGCATGAATATTTGATCTTAACTGCATTATTTTTAAGCTATCTACCACAATCATCCGCTCAATATTATGTATTTTTTATGAGGAATAAGCCATGTTCTGACAAGGAGCTCCTTAAGTATTGATAACTTAGTATTCAGTTGGTATACACTTAAGTTCAGGGGCGTTGCGACTGGGAGGGTGTGGGGGCGCTACACCCCCCAATAGTTCCTCGGCAGGTAAATTTCAGGTAAATGTTGCTTAAAGGTCAAACAGTTCAGGTAGTTTGATGACTGGGAATTGTATGAAAACAATGAAAATTGCGAAATAATGCTGACATGAAAATGATATAAAATTGAGCAATGGTAGTTTTTTCTGATTGGCATCAAATATTGTTGCTCTGAAGGTCAGCAAAATTAAAATAATTGACGCTTGCTGTGATATTTCGAGACATGAAGTTTACCAGGAAACGAAACAAAGGATTATTTGTGTCAGTTATATGCAGCTATCAAAAATATTGTTCTTCATGGCCTTGGCCCTTCAAGAAGCAGAAGAAAAGCCAACCATGAGCGGTAAGTAACTAACTAAAATATCAGAATATTAATTTGACTGAAATCACATGCACCGAATGGAGAGAAAAGTTCTTCATATTCAAATTGATATGTGATGTGATGTAAAGCTTTTCACTTACTGCATTTAAGAATTTTAATCATCAAAACTCCCTCGAAATTTGCAAGTTTGTGGCATTACATCATTTTATAGATATGGTTTACTTTTGTCTGTTATAGAAAATCCCGCGAAAAGAAAGAAGTTCGAGAGGTCTAATAGGAGACTCGTAATATGCTTTTACTGTAACAGGGAGTTAAACAGCGATGATAAATTGTATCACCAAAATTCATTTCACGTTGGGCAAGTTTTAAAGTTCACGGATGCTTATGAAAAGTCACAAAAACAGTTATGTTTTGCGCCACAGAAGGTAAGAAATCCCATTTTGAACTCAAAACCTTCATGTTGAAACAATCAGCTTTTACAAAAAACCGTTGATACAGCTCTCTCGATATTTAATTGAGCAACGCATGACAATATTTCAATTTAAATGTACTGGACGCTTGGGTACTTGTTGAGTTGGGTGTTGTCGCGCTAGTTTTGAAAATTTTCAAAAATTTCTTAGAGTAAGCTGTAGACATATCTATTAGAAACCTATTTCTCAATTACTTCCTTCAGAGTCAACACGCAGATGAAACTGACTTGATGCCAGATATTGATAATGGGAAGAGTGAAAGGGCATCAACATCAAAAAGCCTAAAAAGCGACATCAACGAATCAGAACAATTGGTAACATTCATCTGCATAGAAAATGGACTGATTCCAGAGAAAGACATTAGTAATGAGAACAAAAATCACATGAAGACAGAGAATGACCAGATGTTGCTGCAGGCATAACCAAAGAAGCTTTAAGTGACAGCTATTTTCAATGCATAGGAAAACTTAAGTTTGCGGCTGAAAAGATTAACTCAGTGCTTTCATGTAATGCTAGTCTTATTCATTTTGAATTATCATTTGCAGAAGTGGCAGCAATATGTAATACAGTGATGCTTACAATAGAGGAAGCAAAATTACTGGCTGACTCTAAATAGAGTATTTATGCAAAATGATTGGCTGACTCTAAAAAGTACAAAAAGACATGCAGAGCTAGAACGTGCAATTGGGAAAATAGACAATGCACCGAAGCTGCAAAGTCTGTCGCAAACAAGATGGTCGGCCAGACCTGAATCCATAGAAGCTGTGTGGAGAAGCTTGGATATTATCGTTGAGGATCTGCATCGTAGTGAAGAAAACGGACACTCAGAAAAAAAAAGGAAAGCAGCCATTCTTATCAATTTAGTGGTAAACATTGACTCTATATGTGGAATCATGCTATTAAATAATATTATGTATAAGACCAAACTTCTTTCTGATCTCCTCTAAGGAGAATCAATTGATATGGCTGCTGCCAGGGGCGGATATAGAACATTTCATGACTGTCGCACATAGGGCGTGGCTCGTTTGTAGGCGTGGTCAAGCCAAGGAATTCTGCGGCTGTTTGTTGTGGGGCTGGTGAAGATAGTCAAAATAAATTACACATGTTGAGGACGTAAATATTACACCATAACACATATTAAAATTAAGCCATGCAAAATTGGTACTCATATAATTATAATGTCTAATTGTAATTATAACCCTAACCCTAAACAATACTCTAACCCACTAAAGTGCTCAGAATTATGAATGAATTACTGCTAATAACTCATGCTTCATTATAAGCAGGAGCGGATCCAAGGAGGGCTGGGGGTCATGGTCCCCTCCCAAATGGCAACAATTCCTATGGAAAACAATAGTGTTAAGAAACTTCCAACATAAAAAAGACAATAAAGTGAATCAGATGGGCCCCCAAAGTCCAGCACTAGACCCTCCCCTGATTTATAAGACATCTAACCAGTTACCAAAAGTATTTCATGCCGTATTTCACAAATTCCTTGTAACTGAAATGACAACACGGAATGTGCTCTGAGTAAAGGGAATTACCATTCTCAGGATCATTCCCCAACAATATGAAATATGATCCTGAACGGTACCTGCTCTCTGCAAATGATTTCAGATTGGTTTCAGGCGCTCTTAAGGAGCAAGGGAGCATAACTTAACATTGAAAATGATATGTTGAAATGCACCTTGCAGCTAAGACTCTTTTATCACTCATAACACGAAGGCATGCATCATTCTTTTGAATGTCGCTACTAGCAGACGAGTCTGCAGCTAACAGGATTTTCTTCGAAATTATGGCATATTTGCCGAGCTTTGCTAATTCAGCATTAAAGATTGCCTCCAATGCGTTGTAGTTCTCTTCTTCAATAAAGTGCTTTACTTTTACCAGTAAATCCATCATAACAAAACAAAGAGTATGACATGAATGGAATTCTGCAGCCTTTCACGTGCTAAGCCACCTAATAAAAATCTATTTATCAAATCTACTTTAAGGTTGTGCGACAGCATTGCAAAGCATCCTTTAGGCATACGGTCACACAGGAAAACGATATGATTGGTTCCCTCAATTCATATGCAAATTGTGCGACAGTCGTGCGACAGTGGGTAAGAAGCATCCTGTGCACAGACATCTTACTCTATCTACTTTGTTACCCTGTTGGGCTTCAGTAAAAACTGTAAGATTTAGCAATCCGGAATAAAGAGTACAAATATGGGATCTCCTCTTTCTGACCAGCTCCTCCACAGAATAGGAAAATGTAAGGCACTTATATATAATTGCTTACCTACTAAAAGCAAACAGAAAAATCCATCTTAGAGCTGATTCGATGTAGTACAAAGTAGAAAAACTTGCCAAGTGATCAAAATATTATTGTGCAGCTGAATTTTGACTGTCGCATGTGCGACCTGTGCGACAGTCTAGATCCGCCCCTGGCTGCTGCAATGGTTGCCATGCAATCAACGTTGAAAATTTTGGAGAATATCAGAACAAGAGAGACAGAAGTGAAAAATGAAGTTGAAGCTGCCATTGCTTTTGCTAAGTCTCAAGGCGCTATTGCACAAGCTGATTTTATACGATTACGCAGGACACAAATGCCTTCAACAAGTAGCACTTTTCATAGCTCTAACATGGAATCAATGGAAATTTTAGAGCTCAAATTGTACTACAGGACACAGTTTTATGCTTTTATGGACACTTTGGCGTGTAAGCTCAAGGACAAACTTAAACTTCTTAAAGATACGTTTAGTTTTTTCCTTTTGGCACTGAATCCGGACAACCCAGGACGCCCTGAGGCAACAGCACGCCTTGTCGCAAGCTTCCCAGCACTTTTTTCCGAGGATTCATCATCTGGAATTCATGATGAACTTCAGATCTTTCTTTTGTATGTGAAAAGGAATTTGAAGGTGGTTCAAAGGGTGAATTATCAACGACTTGTGCGGGTTACTTAGCGTTGGAATTTGCAAGGCGTCATTCTCTCTTCAAGACTACTACAAAGCTATATCAGTTGTTCTTATCTGCAGCACCGTCTGTGTGCAAAACGAAAAAAGTTTCAGCGCACTGAGATTAGTAAAAAGCTACCTTCGTAGCACAATGTCAGTGGATCGATTGGACGACTGTATGGTACTAGCTAGTGAAAAGGACTTCGTAGATAGCATTGATTTGATAAAGGTTTCAAAAATGGTAATTGCTCAAAAATCGCCGCAAAAAAATTGAATAACTTTTAAGAGAACGACATTATTAGTATTTAGGTATTTATTGCAGTTAATTCATTGATATAATTCACACAATACAATGATAAAGTTAGAGTAAGCATTAAAAAGTTCCATTGACGCCCATTGATGACCTTAGAAGTTAGGAATTTTAGGTAAAATATTGGATTGATCAGGTAAATTTACAGCCCACAACCACAAGGAAGATTGCTTCAAGATGTCCCTGCTTATGCTCCATTGCATTTTTTGATTTTTTGCTTAGAATGGTAAGCCAGCTAAACGTAAATTGCCATACAGTGAGATTTACATTTGTAGAAGTAGAAATACAGTCATAAAATGAAGATTGCGAAAAGTTACTTGAGAAGTAGCGATGATTGCAAGAATTGCCAAAATTCAACCGAAATTGAAATGAAAAGAAATAATTTATCATTACTCGCCACGCCGCAGGTATAATATCTGTGTGGAACTTCACAGATCAGCCGTTACTTTTTCCCAAACTAAATGGACTCAGTACTGGCGATTATCCTTCTGTCATTATTGAAAATTTCCACCAAAATAAAGCTTGCGTCATTCGACCCAATGTGCAAGCACACGGGATGGACATCTAGTGCTTCCTATGCCTCTATATAATTGGGCTTGAGAATGTTAGCTGTAAAGTGAGGCCCGCACGTGGCATCCATATACAAAAAGTCATGATGGGCCTAAATGAGTCACTCAAAGAAAGCCCATCGATTGTTGGGGTAGATCGCGAGGTTCGCATCAACAGTTCTGCTTGCAACAGCCTGCAACAGTTACATGACAGGATAGCCATGATTGGTCAGCATTCAATCTGTGAAGGTTTGCAGCAGCAGACTCAAGGAATGTTTTTGGTATTGTTCTCAAATACTGCAATAGTCACTTGAAAATAGCCATTTATGAATCAATATAGCAAGAGAGCTAGTATCGACCAAACTTTCTGAAAGTAAACTATTAAGGTATGGCTATGATTAAGGTACAGTTGAGCTATCTCGGATTTATTGCCTGATATATATATATATATGACAGTTCTACTTACTTTAGATAAGAAAATCTAACTTTTTTAATGAAAATTGGACTTTATTTATTGTATATTAATGGAGCTTATTTCCACTTTCCATCAAGCTACTGACCTCTAGCGAACAGTGATGCACCTTTTTCATACTACTTCAGTACTTCTGACTCTACTGATAAAAAGAAATGAAATACTTCTTATTTTACCAAAGCTATATATTTTTTTGCTGCTGTAGCCGCTCTTTCTGTCTGTGTAAAAGCGAATTCCCTCCAGTCCATTTTTTTCCTATTCAATATAATTTCTACGATTACGCATTACCTACGATACTACACACAACTAACTTGACTATGCCGAAAGGACAATACCCCGGAGTGCAAGATATCATTGACAACTCCGTGGCGATTAACATGAATAGAATTTAACATGACAAAAATTAAGACACAGCTACAAAACAAATATAAATGCACATAAATGACATTTACTAATAAATACTCAGGTTTGCTCCATATTGTATGCCTGGCTAACATTGAGAAATCGAATTATTTCGGTTTATCAAACTGAAGGTAATCTAAAAATCATTTATTTATTTTATTTATTACGAGATGTTATTCCCAATGAGCCCGATACCCAATATAGAACAAATTGAAATGACAAAATGGAAAAAGCAAAGCAAGTAGAGGGACTAGTGCAAGTAGAAGTTTAAAACTTAATTAGTAAAACTGAACAGTTTCGTGAATAAAATTTAGAGTATATTCAAGAACGCTTTTGGTAATGTCACTAGGAGGTTCTTCATCACGATAAAATAGAAGATGGTTTGAAGGAATCTTAATTTGACAAAATGGTCGTACTGCTACCGAAATGTCAGCGCACAGATGCTGTCGTTGATTATAAGACGAAGGCCAAAGTAGCAAAAAGTGCTCCGCATCCTCTATACCATCATTTGTAGGACACATTGGGTTTATGGTGTAATTAAAGTTGTGCTTAATTTTGTGGAAATTTAATTTGCTGATACCAACTCTTATTTGAGAAAGACATGACAAGCCTATTGGGTCATAAATTCTAAAGACGGAATTTGCAAGCGGATGAATTATTGATTGAAGCTTAAACTTAAATGTGGCAATGGATGGTACATTCCTAATCTCAGAATCGAGCATGTTCCATTCAAATATGCAGCAGGGATAAAAGCCGGATTGAAATTTATCAGCTCTTGCTCCCAATTATCCAATAACATCCTGGCTTCGAAAAGAAGAAGGCAATTAATGAAATGGTGGTATAGGTTTTTTAGTGTACAGAGGAGTAAGGTTGTTCATGATTTTGTAAAATAAGGTCATGCGTCTATTCCACCTATGAGAGCTGAGCGACTCCCAACAAAATTCTGCATAGATTATCTCACGCAATATTCCCCTCCATTCTCCTGTTACAGCAAGAGCAGCAGAATACTGGACAGACTCAAATATTTCCATTAAATTCGGCAAAATGATGTTGCTACTGAATTGGCACACTTTTGTTGGAATATGATAAAAAGCATCCCCACAATCAAGGTAATATCGCGCGTAGAGTTGATATAGCTTATGAAAGGTAAGTACAGATAGGTATCGAGAGTTATATTGCCTGCTTATTATATTTTAATGTATGAGGTTGAGCACGCACTGTCTTTCTAAGACCTACAATGACTTAATCAGTCAACAATCTCATACAGAAATGAAGATTTCTTACTCAAAAGCACTCGCTGTAATAGCGGAACTGATAGTAAATAGCAAGCAGTGGCAAATTTAAAGGTCAGGATGATCAGGCTGAGCCTGAGTAAAATTGTTCCAAGGCATGATCTTTCAATATCGTTGAAAACATTTTCTTCTTAGAAATGATGTAGTTAAGTTTTCATAGAACGTTTAGAATTGTTGTCATGAATTTATGTATAACAATAATCCCCCTCTGTCTCCTACGAGGCATCTTGGAACGCATATGTTCTCTTTCCTCACTCCTAGGAGCAGAGCTTCGTAATCCCAGAACAGTCTATTTCTACTGCGACTGACCAAGTACCCTATAGTTTTAGATCCATTTAGAGCAGAAAAAATGAGGGAATAATGCGAATCAATCGGAAAATCTTCAGACTGACTACAGGTGCCAATCATCACAATGACTCAAGCTTTTGTGGCCGGGCGCCCATTGCAGAAATCTAGCTGTCACATTAGGTTCTACAATGACAGACTTTCTTTATGAAAAATTAATGCAAATGAATGATGTGTGCTAGGCCCACCCACTTCCTACCCTTATAAATATCATGGAACAGTTTAATATCATAGTGAAAACTTTAAAAATTCACCATAGAACAATTCAAGGAAACGCCACAGTTCAAATTTAAGTTATGAAGTTACAATTGAGATAAAAATTGTTTCTTATGAGGAAGACGGTGTGACATCTCAAATATTTGAAGGGGCTCCACCCAATTTTTCTCCATTTACGCGAATAGCATGACTAACTTCTCTGGCCCAGCTTTGCCACTGACAGCAAGCCTTGTGCGTTTTAATAATGTTTAACTAGTGCAAGTTATTGTTCTTCAAAATAAATGTACAATTCTACTGACGACTCGAGTTTTAGTGACGTTTGTTGGATGACAAATCTTAGTTATAAAGATATTCAAATGGATCTACTTAGTATGCATCCAGGAATGCGGCAAAAATATTTGTGGAAGACAACAGGGCTAATACCAATTGTCAACATGTAGAGGAAATGCTTGCAGAATACATTTTGTCAAAGTATCTGTTCAATATGAGCATCAAGCAGCACATCTTGCTCAGTCATCTTCATGAATTTCTGAAGAAGGTCGGCGCAGTAATTGATGGACAGGGTGAAAGATTGCAAAAAAATATAAATATTGTGGAGGAGAGGTATCAAGTACTATGGAATGTGAGCATGATGTCCAATTTTTGGTGGAATATCGAAAGAGATTGCACAAGTACAAGTCGCCATCAAAAGTCAGAAAATGTGATCTCTCTTACTCATATAGCCCTCCATGTATTACTGACCTATCCAGTCATCTAAAATGCATTGCTGTACTTGATAGCTAATTTGAGGACAATCATGCAACATTAGAGAAGTCACAAAAGATGACATGTACTAGATGCTCTTCTCAACCAAATAAATGGCAATTTCTGCCATTTATCTTTACCACAAATGCTAGTAATAAGATAAATAGTCTCCTACTGTGTTATCAACTTCATTTTCTGTTGGAGAGTAGGATAGTATCGAATACTTAATGATTCTCAAAATATTTGTATTAAGCTCTTCGTCGCTGCAATGTATATAAAAAAATAGTTTTTATAGATGCATCTATAACTATCTTTATAACTAGTTTAAACTGGGGGTTCCATGCCTGGATGCAGCATGCATACTAAGCCTAAATTGACTGAAAAAGCTAGGTATGACAGTCTACTCAAAATAACGTAAACAACAACAACAATGACAAATCTCTTTTTTCCATTAAATAGCCACTTCAAAATATGCTTTTAAATGTACAAAATTATGACGTTTCCGTCTGGTGAAGGAGCCTTACAATTAAGAAAAATATCTAACTCGTTGGTATTTATTGTTTACAATTAAGCAATGGAAACTTGTAATGCAAAAAAACAAACATTCGACATTGCCATGTCTATCATGTGAAAAACAAATGAGTCCATTTTCAGGAAGTGAGTAGCAATAGCGAGAAGAATGAATAAGGTAAATAAACTGAAACAATGCATCTATTGTGAAGGATGCACATGCAATAGAGAGAAGGTGGAGGGCCATGCCCCTTAGGTATATTAAAAAACTATTTTTGTCATAAATGCAAATGCAATTATTCCTATGATGGATGGGATGTCATATTAGTGCAAAATATAACTGTCAATTATGTATGTAATGCTATTGTGGAGTAAACATGAAATACAAAAGACTGCTGAACAGAAAAATAATAATTAGTAGAGAGATATATCTTTTGCCACATGCAAATAATTACGTAAAAACACTTACAATTGGCTAATGAATAGTAACCTAGTATATTTGGCAAGAAACGTAAAGAAGTAGATTATATGCACTTGATAAAGATGCAGTATTTAAATTGATAAAGGTGCAGTACTAAAGTTATAACTAGGAGGGAGGTTTCAAAACAGAATCTTGGACACCTTGCTCCTTGAGAATTGTGCAAGAAGACTCCATTTATTCCTCGATATTTCATTAAACACCATATGTGTGCCAAGCTAGACCAATAACTTGCTTTGTGAAAAAATATTGACATAGCTAGCAATTTTATAAAGGAATGCGATAGAATATTTGGTTCCACCCTGTGTAGTGTTATTATTTTGACGCTATTGACATTATTGAACTCGATTCCTTCTACAACAACTTACTCAATAAAACAAATACAATGGTTAAAGAGTATTACCTATTCTTCTTGAAAACTTTCCCAAAATGTTCCCCATTTCTATAAATGTAATGTACAATTAAAATAAGAAATCTATCTCTAGGTATCAACTACTTAATTGTAGCTCACGGAAAAGAATGAATGAATGCAATCACTAGAAATTACAAGAAGTCTTCTTCCTATGATGTAAAAAGTTAGAAGACGATCGATTAGCTGCCAAGTTAATCCATAGATCTTCTTAGCTCTAACTCAAAATATTTTCAAAATCATCATCCAGAATCATCAAAAATAAAAATAGCTTGAAATTCTATTTCTCAATACTGCAAAGACAATCTTGTTAGCTCTAATTCAAAATATATTCAATATCATCATCCAAATTAATCCAAATAAAAATAGCTTGAGATTCTATTTCTCAATACTGCAAAGACAATATTTTCTTATGCAGTAGAAATACAATAGGAACCCTAGCAAACAATAGCAGTTGATGAGAGTTAACTTGGTCAAAATTAAATGCCCACAGTGTTTGCAGCAACCTGTTAACTAGTGAAAAACTTACTTTAGATCTCGTACACATTATTAGCTATATTTTTTTCCGACTAGAATATTGCTAATTTTCTCATATTTTGAGTAGAGTCATTTCTTTACTTCAGAGAAAGATTGAGACAATCGGTATTTGTGTTAAGTCACCAATAGACACCAATAGACATTAAGTTAGGACAGTGTCATGCATTCGGTGTTTTGGAATTTCGTACGTAGAGCATTCACGTGAAGCCACTTGATAAAAGATAGGCTATGAATATAAATGAAAACTCTTTTTGTCTCCATGTCTCTCAGGCTCTAGTCCTTCAAGATCTAGTTCATGTCCGTCAAATACTTAAATACAGATTACTCGTTATTCTGATTAGTTAAATTGCCACTAACTTCAGGACTGGCAGAAGCATCCAAAGCGCAATGCATGTGATTTTTGTTGCTTCATTCTTCTAAAGGTCACCTTACACGGTAGGGGAACTTTAGAACAATGACAACCGCAAAAGTAGAATACAGCAGGACCTTCCACCTTCATTGCTTGCTTAGTCTCAATTACACTTGATTTCAAAAACATTTGATATACTTCTACGCAAATATAGAGCAAAAATAGAGCAAAATTTTTCATTGCAATTCTCTAGTCAATTTCAAGGTCTTCTTAACGGCAAAGATACGAAAAGAGTTTGAAAAGTCGGCAAAAGCAAAAACAATTCTTAAATTGTAAAACAGAAAGTATATACGTGCTAGTTGCTTCCTCTTGGTAAGGAATAAATAAGTTACATCCGATTCGTGTATAGTGGGCAAGCAGACATGTTGCTTTCTTTCCTAGACAGCAAGGATAAGTTAGT
This sequence comes from Cassiopea andromeda, assembly GCA_018155075.1. NCBI lineage: Eukaryota > Metazoa > Cnidaria > Scyphozoa > Rhizostomeae > Cassiopeidae > Cassiopea > Cassiopea andromeda. The sequence goes on from WIPJ01001786.1 coordinate 12,077, forward strand.
CTTTCTCTGTTTCGAGCATGATTGCCTTGGGAACTGCATATCTGCCAGCACAATTTAACACTAGATTTTAAGAAGGTTCCCCTAAAATTTTATCTAAAATTATTTACCTTAGAGTAAAGTTTCTTCGCTTATTAAATATTCGATTTTCCTAGGAGAAGGCTGTATAAAGTTGATACTTTTAGTGAGTAACCCAAATAACAAAGGAGATATATGTGGCAAGATTCCGAAGCATTTGCTTACAAAGATAGTAATCGGAGTATTCTCTATTTGCGCTGCTTGTTGCACAGTTAGTCCAAACTTCCGAAACTCCTCGCTTATTCTGACTCCCCGCTTATTTTTTCTTAATGAAGTTTCCAATCCCCTGCTTATTAGGATCCTCCACTTGTTTGGAACCTAAGAGTGGGCGCAATTTTAGATATAGTTTTTGATGCCCTGTAACACGTTTAATAGTTAAAAGTCTAGTATCTGTAAAGTATGCTACTAGATGTGCTATTCATAAGAAAAAGGTGTACAAGCAAGATTAGTCTCAAACAACAGTGATTATCTCATTTTAAAAATGCGTGGTCAGTCTCCAGTCTACTAATTTTGCCGAGAATTTGCAGACTTGGTGGCAGCTTAGGGGGCACTTTGCCCTCTTTGTCCCCTCAATCCGTCACTGATCATATGTTACCTAAATGTTGTAACTCTGCATTATGTTACCAGAGTCCTTTCATTAAACTGTCAAGTAGACAGAAACCGATCAAATGTCTTACTCCCGAGCTACTGACAAAAGAGCCCGAGAGTGCAGAATTTAATTCATTATCTGTAATGAAACTGCCTTGATAAAAATTCTTAAAGAGCAAATGAAGCATACTTTTTTGTTTTCGAAAATCAAAATACAGGTAGTTTGTGTTAGCATCCTTGAAGTTTCCTTGTGATGGTACAATTATTCACCTTACAAACGCGCTTTTGAAATGAGTAGATGGAGAGGATTTGTGGGCCCAAAATAATGCGGTGTGAATCACATGACTTCTCGATCATGATAGAGAGCTCATCAGGGTCTTCATTACCTGTCGGATTTTCATTTCGATCTGGGTCTGAAGCTGGTGGCTTGCCTTCGTAAGGCTCAAAGCAGCCACAATGGCAGTTGCTTTATTGTCAGAACTGGAGCATGTACTGCAGATACCATAATAGGACTCATCTCCATTACTACCACTTTCCAAAGAAATAGTAAGTTAACGTAATTCGAAAAAAACTGAGAGCGCTCTATATCCTCGCGGTCATATCGCAGTTTGTTTTCGTGAACATGCAAACAATCTGATGTCATGCGCTAGAGGCACGCATTTGTCTCGGCCCAGACTCCGAAAACAGTTTTTCTCTAAATTTCCCATATTTCAACCCGAAATAAGGAGATTTTTAACAGGGCTATTTCATTTTTTCCACGCGCTGGTCTTCAGCGCTAAAAATAACCTAGGATGACAATTTTTTACATTTCACATTCTCTATAAGTCTAATTTCTCATATCTGCGCATGCTCCTGCCATTAACCACGGTCTGTGGATAATGGCGAGTGCTGCCAACATAATTTTCCATCTTTACACAGCCTCTTTTTCATAACTTGCAGCCATCATTTTCTCCATGGACTGCAATGTATATTCTATTGATGGACTGTGAAAACTTGGCTCAAGGGCCAGGAAAAATTAAAGTATGCTCGACAGAAGAGAAAGTCTCTGTTAGATATTGAAGACACTTTCTTTCATCTTAACAAACCCCATAAAACTTTCCATAACAGAGCATTTGTCATCAACAAACTGAACCCAGCGTACTACTACAATAAGCTGATCGACTCTACTTATGTCACTAGTCGAATCAAAAATTATTGACCACAATGGGGATGCATTGATCTTTCCAACTGGGGATGATTTCACTGATCTTGCAAGCAACTCAATCAACTTGTTCTGAATAGCTGCACTCACATACGTTGTTGTTCCAGCAGGAAATGATACAGCTTCAGCCAAAACTTCATCATATTCAGCTAAAAAAGCAACCATACCAAGAAAATTTCCTCTTTCACAATACCGATCCTTTATATTCTCTTTGTGACCCCTGAAAGCTAATGATAGTGAAGCCAAAGTCAAGATTATTGTTACTATGCGATGGAGAACTTTAACCCAAAACGAGAGTTCTTTCGTATCTGTTCTTCATTCTTTTCATCAAAGTTTTTTCCGGCTTTCCATGCAGCGTATGCAGACGCGGCTTGAGCGTGCATGTGTGTATTATCGTGCCGTTTAATCTTTCCCAGCAAGTTGCGACTAGTATCATCAACACCGTTGATCCTGCCTCGCTGGCTTTGGTAATTATGCAAAGAGCGATCTGCGAATAACCAACAAACTTCACAGTAAGGTTTCTTCAGTTCCATTGAATAACAGAGCCATAGTCTTGGAATTGAAATGCCTTTAACGTGCTTATTATAATACCTCGCACTAAAATTTGAAGAGAAAGACCCATCTTCCTTTATGTATTCGAATGAACCACCTGGTCATTTTGCCCATACTGTAAAATCATTTTTTAAAGATCTGTATCGTGGAGATCTTCACAAAAATGACCACGATCACTTGGAAAGAAGAAACTGGCACGGTGTTACCTGAGTACTAATTAGACTTACATTTTCGTCGTTCTCGTCAGGAGTTTCATAAAATTCATCAGGGACAGAACTCGTGATATTATCTTCCACATTTCCCCCCTGCGGAGGGAGACTTGAGCTTGGTAGGTCTTGGTCTTTGCTTTTTTCAAAATACAGAGAAATTGGCTTTGTATTTGTTGCAGTACCTTCTATCTTACGCTTCTTTCTGTCCTTTTTCTCGCACCAGATTCATAAACACGCTTTCGATTAGAAGAAATTGTGAAATAAAAGCAAGAACACTGATGGATGATTTGACAACATGCGTATATAGATAAACATTTTCAAACTGTGTCATTTAGGAAATCAATCATATCTTTGATGTTCTCTGAAATTAGGTGCTAAGTTTTGTAACGGATATGGGCGTCCATTAGAAGGAAACCTTGCTGACATGTTATGTCTTCCATCAATATTATGTAGTTATGTGGCTATGTAGTTACATCAATATTATGTGATACTAATGACAAATTAAAAAAGGTTTTACGCCCACTTTCATGATATTGCGAATCTTTTAAGAAACATTTATATCCCACAAAAATTTTTTCCAAAATTTCATGGGGGCCCCCCTTGGGGCCCAAGTTTTTGGGGGCCCTTAGTTTCATGCTTAAAGGTGCACACCGTGCGTTACGCCTCTGCTTGTAGGCATTGTGGTAGGAACTTAACAGATGTTTTTTTTGAGTCTGGATAAGCGTGTTTTTGGTACTTAAGACGAGTGAAATGAGTATTGTAAATAGTTCTAAGGAACCTTCACAAAACTATGTCTCACCATGGGAATGGCAATTTAACAGTGCACAAGCAATAGATTTTAGAGGGCATGGATGCTTACATGCTATTATAGAAATAAGAAAAAGCAGCAGAAATTACCCACCATTGCTTCTCAGTAGCAGAAAAAAGATTACTATTAGTCAGAAATATTGATGCAATTGTGATATTTAAGGTGAAAGTAGGAGCTAAGATGTTGAAGATGTTATGCTCAATATTACTAGGAATGAGGACAGCAAAAGTACTTCCAGTGAAGGAAAAGAAGAACAAGAAAGGACACCAGAAATTTCTAGTTATGAAGAGCTTCAGGACTTTTTAAACCAGAGTGGAAGATACACTAAAGATTACGCTTTTTGCAGATATAGAGTTAATTTATCATAATTTACCATTGCAGTCACATTTATTGTCAACTATTTTCTGCTTGAACTACAAGTATGTGTAGATATGATAGTTTTTATAAATTTCTTTTTACAATAGAAAACTTGGTATTTTGAATGTGTTATATATGAACATATGATGACTTTTTGCACATGTTTAAAGTAAATGTAAAAAGTAGGAGCAATTTATGATATTTTGAAGTGGTACATAAATTTAGATCTGTTATCTTCTCTAAAATGCAGAACTGAATCCCTTTGGGTCCTTTACAAAGTAAGGTATTCTCTAGTGCTGTATCAATGTACTAAACTCCCTTCTTTAAAAGTCTTGATGACCCAGCACATCTTCATCAATGGAACAGCAAAACAAGCACACAAGAAATACAAAAAAAAAATGTTACCAAGATAAAACTAAGTATTATTGGCATTCTCGATGTAGAATTGGATCTCTAGAACTGAGTAGGTAGGCTTGTTTCAAAACTTCGTTCGCGTTCATCTTCCAATTACATCGCAGAGGGGTACGCATTACTCATGAATTGACACTTTGAACCTATGCACCACCGGTCATTGAACCTATTCAGATCCACCTGTCATTGAAGCTATTCCGATAATGAGCCATTCAGATCCACCTGTCATTTGAACCTATTCAGATAATGAACCTATTCAGATCCACCCGTCATTTTTTCGATTTGTAAGCGAGTTTGATGGAAAATGCTATTATTTCTTCACCTACCTCAAAATGAAAAAAGTCAATAGACTAAAAAACTTGCGACATCCGCTAGCGAGAGTTTTAATGTTAAATGTTAAATTATCTGCCAAAGAAGTATTGTCAAACATCATGAAAATTATATTCAAGTGTTGATTAAAGAATGAAATAGGCAAATCAAATTGTCATTTGTTTATTAAATGCCGCATAGTTCTAAGAGAAGTGAAAATGTTGCTTTTTGCATACGAATAGATGGTGTAATTGGACCCACTACCAAGGAAATAACCAATGCAGCAAATGTTACGTATCTTTTGCTATGAAAATTGACTTCAGTTGGTGGGAGCATATTTTGAGGGTTGTTCTCATAAACAAAACGGCGTAACCCTATAGGCTGCAAAAGGGGTCTGCATTTATCTTACAATGTGTGGGACACATGCCTATTGGAATTTTTGCCTAAGCAAAGCTTAAAATTGAAGCTCAGCAGAAGGATAGCTTGCATAATTCCGTAGAAAATTGGTACCATGAGGAATTTGCCTAAAGGTAGTGGAAAGAAACATTCTAATGAATTTTCTTGTATCTTCGTTGTAATATCAAGTGAAGCCTCGCAGCTTGAATAACCATAACCGTTAATGGAATTAAAGTTTTTTTTATAAGAAAATGAGGCTCAAATCGTCAACATCTTAAGAAAATCGCAAGAACATCACGAGGCTCAGTTTCCAAAATTAAGTGTTTTTATAGTCAAAAAGCGGTATTTTGGTGGTTATTGCATTCAAAATGTTAGAGATAGGATTCAAACTCAAATATACAATACTATTAACGAAAGTGTATACCATTCTAGTAAGTCTATTTCAGTAAAAGTTAAGAAAAATTTAAGAACATCTCAGGCTCACTTTCGGGAAAAGTTAAGAAAATTGAGGCTCAGGCAAAATAATGATTCTCTTATAAAAAAGAAACGTGTACTTCCTTTTTTGTGCAATTGGTACGACGACAGCTTGACGTCTAGAATTAAGCTGTTATGACGATAATTGACAATTGCAATAAGATTTTTGATTCTTCAGTCAATTGAGAACTTTGATAGGCTGTCAAGAATTGCAAGGTCGCCATGAATTGATTTGAATTCATGTATATTCTAAAAGAAGGCTTTGATATATTTTGCAAATGGAAGCTATCAGTTACTTCTAGTTGACTTATGTTGACGTAGCTTATACAGAATTCATTCTTACCTAATGCAATGCTTCAATTATGTGTATCCGCAAACGAAACTGGAAAACATGAATAAACAACCATTCATCATTTGTTATTGTGAGCTGTCAAAGTAACAGGGAAGTCAATTTTGATTGGTCCAGTGCATTTGACCGTAGCAACGGTCTATAAAGTATGTTGTGGCAAAGGATAAAAATATGCTTTCTCGTAAACGCTGAGCTATTAGCATGTGGAGTGTGCTTCTCATAATTGTTAATCATTATTAAGAATTCAGTTTAATTATTGCTGTTAACATATCGAGTATTGCTATTGTGTCATTCTCCAGAATGCAAAAGTCATATTTGATTGTTGCTAAGCAGTGATGTGGCAAGAACTGCAAGAGTGGGAGGGGGCATAAATACAAAGTCTTATGGTTATGGTCTGTACTTCCATGCCCCCTACTAATTTACCCCCTATTCTACCATCCATTTTAAAGAAATCCAGAGGACCATCTTGTCAAAAAAATGGAGGGTACTTGCACCCCATACCATGGCGACGACACTGTTGCCAAATAGTGAATATGATGAAGACTAGTGGATTCTTGTTACTATGATAAAACTAATATTATTGACACTTTTGAAGTGGAATTGGCTCTCTATAACTGAGCAGGTAGGATTGTTTTGAAACTTCGTTCACGTTCATCTTCCAAGTACCTCGCGGAGGGGTACGCATTGCTTGTGATACGACGCTTTGAAGGTAATCAGATCCACCTGTCATTGAACCTATTCAGATGACGAACCTATTCAGACCCACGCCAACCAAGGAAGTAAACAATACAGCAAATGTTACGTATCTTTTGCTATGAAAATTGACTTCTGTTGGTGGGAGCATATTTTAAGGGTTGTTCTCATAAGCAAAGTGGTGTAACCCTATAGGCTGCAAAAGGGATCTGCATTTATCTTACAATATGTGGGACACATGCCTACTAGAATTCCTGCCTAAGCAAAGCTTAAAATTGAAGCTCAGTGAAAGGATAGCCTGCATAATTCCGTAGAAAATTAGTACCATGAAGAAATTGTCCTAAAGGTAGTGGAAATAAGCAATCTGATAAATTTTCTTGCATCTTTATTGTAATATCAAGTGAAGCCTCGCAGCTTGATTGGCCTTAACAGTTAATGGAATACTTCTTTTTTTGTGCAATTGGCACGATGAAAGCTTGACGTCTAACTCAATTCGAATTTTTCTCGTGAGTTACAGTCGGGCTTTTGTCTATCTTAAATATCAAATATCAACACTTTTTTACAGTTGGTTTATGAATTCTAGTTAAAAACTAATTAATACCAACTATTTATTTACAATAGTATTTTTACATTAATAGATTTGAAATAAAAAACTAAGAAAAAGATAGAGAACCAATTAAACCAATAAAAAGAAACCTCCTATGTACAGATGTGGCACGTACAATGTTTGCCATCCCAGTGTTGTATTTCTTTTTTGAAAGTTTTTGCGGAAGTTGTTAATTTTATCTCATCACTTAGTGCGTTCCACAAAAGACTTCCTCTAAATGACAGGGAGTTTATTCTGTAACACTGAGTATTCACAGAGGGGATGTTACATAATTCACTAATACGAAGACCAAAAATCAATCTCTTTTGGTGAAAAATTCCTACACGTATTCTGGGTTTAGATGGTTAATTGTTCTATAAACTTCAGTCATGAGTATTTGTAGGTTCTTTTTGTGTATTGTCTTTGATAGTCTAAAAGCTATTAATTGCATTTTACTCGAACGGAGCAAGGTGTGCTTAAATAAGGATATCTAAATCTATCCTTACTTAGCCTATTAGGCTAGTGAACAGCCACATAAGTCACGACTTGAATAGGTGGCTATACACATCTAGAATTAAGCTGTTATGACGATAATTGACATTTGCAATGAGATTTTGATTTTACAGTGAATTGAGAACTTTGATAGGCTGTCAAGAAAGGACTTGATGTATTTCCTGGAAGAAGGCTTTGAAATATTCTGCAAATGGAGGCTATCAGTTGCTTCTAGTTAACATTTGTTGAAATAGCTCATACAGAATTAATACTTACCCAATGCAGTGCTTCAACGAAGTGTATCTGCAAACGAAACAGGCAAAAATGAATCACCAATCATTCATCATTCGTTATTGTGAGCTGCCAAAGTAACAGGGAAGTCAATTGTGATTGGTCCAGTTCACTTGACCGTAGCAACAGACTACATAGTATGTTGTGGCAAGGGATAATCATATGCTTTCTTGTAAACGTAGAGCTATTAGCATTTGGAGTGTGCTTCCCATAATTATTAATCATTATCAAGAATTCAGATTAATTATTGCTTTTAATGTATCCATGCCCTCTACTACTTCCCCCCTGTTTTACCATCGATTTTAAAGAAATCCAGAGGACCATCTTGTCAAAACAAGTGGAGAATACCTGCCCCCAACACCCTTATGGCCACAACAGTGTTGCCAAATAATGAAAATGATGAAGAACGCTGAAGAAGTTGGTGTGAATCATTGCGTAGTGCAAAGAAATAGTATTACAGAACAATAAAATGCTTTCAAACAATAGACAGATTCCTGTAATTACGATTTATAGTAATAATAATATAACGGTACTCTGTGTCTGTTCTGTACAGTAATTTCTGCCTTATGAGCCTTCCTTTCGAAGACTGTATTTCCCAGCACTGCTATTCTCAGGAACACAGTCATTCTTCATGCAAAAATGCAGAATAATTTGGCTAGCTTGTTTTCTATTTCATAGCATTGCTATAAAGCGCTGGTACACATTTTAGATACAAATTGCACTGTTGTTAGAAACTCAGTACTTATCAATCTAACAGTGAAATTTAAACAAATAATTGACAAGTAAAGCTTTATCTAATAGCCAATTTACACTGCACAAACTAACCCGGGTTCACCCTAAGTTTACCAATGTAAATCGACCTAACCCAGGTTCACCCCGGGTTATGTCTAGCCATGGTTTCGAGGTGAGTTCATCCTGGGGCGAGCCTAGGTTATCTGCAGTGTAAATTGAACTTAGGGTGAACCCGGGTTTGCACAATACAACACACATGCGTAACACCATGAGGGAGTGTGAATAATGCTAGTAAAGGAAGTGCGAGGTTTCAACATCGCCATTTATAGCACTTTTTTCTTGATTGTGAAGACTTTTTTAAGCACGCATCTGTTTTCATAGTCGTAAGAAGCGCAAGAAACATCCATGATGGCTAAGTAAGTGTCAAACAATGGCAGACATGACTTGTTTCTTGAGAACTCAAAGCTTTGGCTCGGTCTTTTTGGCAACATGGGTCTACCATGTTGAATATATATTGTGGCTACGCATCACTTGACCAAGCAAGCCCGCATTATTTTAGCATACTATTTTTATAAACTGTGTATTTTTATGTAGTTGGCCTTAATTAGCAATTTTAGTGTTTTTTACTATACTTAGCTATGTACTAGCCAACTATAAAGAAATTGATTATTATTATTATTATTCTAGCTCTAATATTTCTATGATATATAGCATATCGAAAAAGTAGTGTTATTTGCGAAAAGTGGATTTACGATTCCAATGAACTTGAAAATTTAGTCGGGAAATGCAACAGTCTGAAAATCTGAGGGCACTCGGAAAATTGAAGGCCTTTAGGATAAGATATGGCTTTTTTCTAAAGAATTTTCAATTTTCCGACTACCCTCTAATTTTGCGACTGGATAAAAGATTGATGGGGTGTAACACTCCCCACATCTCGGTATTTATGTGTCTGGGAGCTGCTAAATCGATCTGGAAACTGAAATTCAAGTTGAATTTGGCAAAGCAATATTGATAAAATAGAATCTACTCTAACGGATTGGAATGGTAGAAAATGTATTAAGTTTGATCATACCCAGTGTAAAAAAGACTATTGCTGGATGATCCTTTAGGGTAGATTTCGTCTGTATTGTTGTAAATAATGCATAGATTTTGGGCATCGATCATATGGTATATCCTTGAATTGCCCCCGTCTCAAATACACCACCATCCTAGAGCTAAAAGCTTTTAATAAGCACTCCTCCAATAAACCCTCTGCTAATATACTGATTTCTCCATATCTGAGTAACCCAATGGAATTTTATCGAATAATAACAATGAGTTCACGAATTAGTAACTAACTAAAATATGAAGCATCTTAACAATGAGTTCACTATGTACGACAAGTTTGAGAATATTTTCTTCTTCAAGCAGATTTGCATGCAGCTTCCAGTGGACATTATCAGAAAATCCTTCTAGCCATGCGGCATTTCTGATACCACTGATGGTAGCCAAGATGAAATACTGACTTTCCTCCTTTATTTCATCTTGAACTTGAAACAGGCTTACGTAGCCTCTTCTGTGAGAAGGCTGCTTCCGTCAAACCATGTCTTGCGAGAAACCATGGGCAACAGCAAAAATACCTGTAGCCAATCATTAAAGAGTATTCAATTAAGTATGGCAGGCTTGACCTCCAATCCAACTTGACAAAGCTGTCTTTACAAGAGAATAGGTTATCAGATTACAAATCAAATGGAAAAAGCATATCCATTACATGTTTCAGAAAACCTGAAAAATATTTGACCATTGCGAAATCTGGGTTGCTGCTTTTATTGTGAGTTTCAAAACTTTAAACAAACAATTAAGAAACATCTGAAGCTGAATGTGGCAAAATATTAAGAACCATCCAGACTGAAAGCACAGAGTTCGTTTCTTATAAAAATCGTGTAGTCCTAACAACTAAAAGCTGGTGCTACTTACTTTTATGATGTGATTCTATCTCTACTCTCACACGCCAAATATACGGACGTTCAAATAAACAGGGGGGCTGGACAAAATTTTGAAATTTAATAAACGAGGGCCAAAATGCACAGGGGGAGTCTGAATTTGAGAAGCGTCGTACAATGATTATAAACCGGCAAAAACAGGTTGTGATAAAGCAGCACACTAGAATATGTCCAGAAGCACGCTATTTTGCCTTGAAATTGGACCTGAGTAGTACTAACACAGAAAGGAAATATAATAAAGAGCTCGTAAAAAACATTTAGTTTCTTCAAAATTAATAAAAGCTTCTTCATCAGATGCCTTGATGTGATGTATCTATGTTGGCTTTTGAGCCCAACATGACATTTTCTGACACAATAAATCATAAAATGATCACTGAGGCAAGTTCTTCTCACACTACTTTTCAGAATATTGAGATATTCTGAGGTACAAATATGATCAATAAGAGGTTTAGTCACACTGTGACCAGGCCAAAAAATTTAGCCAGTCCGCCCTATGATGAGGTCTCTGTTAGGCACACAATCTTTAAAACTTCAAGGTTTTTAAAAATTCTATAAAATTTTAAGTTTTGCGCGGATAGTTTACAAGATTCTAAGCAATTAGCCCCTTGGTACTACAGACCTTTACCACAGCACGAAAAAGCGACAACATTCTTTTCTTCTCACCTTCTCACTATCCGCCTGAGTAGACAGTTAAACTATCTGTCAGTAGGCCGACCATGCACAAAGCGCCTCCAATCTCCTCTCTCTTCGTAAAGCCTTTCTTCCTCCACTTGATGTAACGTTGTTCCTCTTCTTCTTAAGTTCTCTTCAACACAATCCATCTCTTCCTAGGTCTTCTCAATGTTCTCTTTCCCATGGGTCTCCATGTCAATTATTTTTTTGGGATACCGATCTTCTGGCATTCTTTTCACATGTCCGAACCACTGCAGTCTCCTTTTCTCGATGAATTGCAACAGGGGAGTCACTCTAAGGCGTTCTCTGATTTTCACATTTCTCACCCTATCCCTCCTGGAAACACCTGTTATAAGTCTCAATACCCTCATTTCTGCAGTTTGTATCCTAGATTCTGTCTTGGTGGTCAATGCCCATGTTTCGCATCCATACGTCAAAACAGGTCTTAATATCATTGTGTATATTGTAGTTTTGCACTGCCTTAGGATGTCTCTCTGCTTCAGTAACGGGTAGATCATGGTCATAGTGTTGTTGTACTTATTTATTCTCATATTTATCTCTCCCTCCTGTCCGTTTCTCTTGTTCAGATGGACACCAAGATATTTGCATTTTTCTACTTGATTTATTTGATTTTCGCCGATAATTAAATCCTGTTCACAATCTTCTCTGGCCACAACCATAAACTCTGTCTTTCCTGATCTGGTGTTTATTTTCATTTCATTTTGTGACATTTCTTCATGCCATCTATTTGCTACTCTTTGAAGTTGTAAAACTATGGTATATGCAGACGATGTGGCAATTGTAGCTAACAACATCTTGAAGATGTTGTTAGCTACAATTGCCACATCGTCTGCATATACCATAGTTCCTCTCCAAGATAACCAACGCCGATATTTCTCATACACTTATCCATAAAAATAATGAAAAGCAATGTAGACAAATCATCTCCTTGCCTCACTCCTGAGTTGATGTTGAACTATCCAGAATCCTGTGTCTGACTCTTGACCTTGGTTGGGCACAGTGATTACATTCTCTTTATTACTCTTATTACTTTTGCAGGGATGTTGTAGTAGTGGTCATCCGCTAGAATTGTCCACAACGAACCCCTTTGAACACTGTCGAAAGCCTTTTCCAGATCAATAAACATGATATATTTTTCCTTGTTCCATTCCCAGCTCTTCTCTAATATCATTTTCATTGCAAATATCAAGTCAGAGGTTCCTCTTCCTGATCGAAAGCCATGCTGTCCCTCAGCTAGCGACTCCTCCACGCATGATCTCAGGCGTTTTTCAATAATTCTGTTGTAAATTTTACCAGTATGTGACAGAAACATTACTCCTCTGTGGTTTTTGTATTCCGTTCTTCCCCTTTTCTTGAATATTGGACACATCACTCCACATTGCCAATCTTTTGGGACCCTTTCGGTACTGAACACGGTGTTAAAAAGGTCCAAGAGTCATGTCTCAGCCGCATGAACTGCTGACTTGATAAGTTCCACTGGGATACCATCCGCTCCTGAAGCCTTACCATTTTTCATAGCATTGATTGCTGTTCGTAGTTCTTGTTCCATGATATTCCAGTCCTCTTCACTGTCCTCACTCAGTTGGTATTCTCTGTCCTGTTCGCCATCATCGCAAATTGCTCTCTCTGAAGTTAAAAGATCTGTAGCAACTCCATTTTGGTTACTTCATTTTCCATTTCATTCATTACGTGCACTTATTATTTTATACATGTTGTCGCCATCATATTCCACACGCACGCACCTCCCTCACATCACGCTAGCATCAAAGCACTTCATAGCATCTTGTCTCTTGTTACATCTATTGTCATGCCTTAATACACCCTTCCTTTTCAAGCATCGCTTTTGTTATCTCAACATTATATGTCATTCCGGGGGAAAAGCTTATTTTTTGTCACGTTATTGTAAGAAGTTTTAGTTGTGATTTTCAAACGAAAAGGTCAGTTGTTATTTCTATCACTGCAAATTCTACACAACAAAAGGGATTTTTATGGGTATGATTCTTAATATCTAAATGTAAATTCAAGTAAAAGAAAGAAAACTTGAAATTACTAAAGATCTTCAAAATATTCCCGCCATCTTTCAGCTATTTCTCCTGGTTCCACTAGTAGTTTTTCTTCCTTATCTTTGATGGCATAACTGATTTCTTTATTTTTACCCCTATAGTTTTTTGCCATCCTAACAAGAAGTTTCTTTGTTCCACAATGATCTTCGTTTAAGTCTCTTCCAACTTTGCTCCATGCCTTTGCCTTTTCGTACTTTTTAGTTCTTTCAGTTTCCTTCCTTTGTAATGTATAATTAATTCTATTTTCTGGTGTTCTGCTTTTCATCCATAGTCGAAAAGCCTTCATTTTCATTTTCACACTATCTCTCACTTCCTTTGTCCACCAGACAGCTGTTTTCTTTTTCCCGCAGTAAACTTTTTTCATTCCGATGGTTTCCTCAGCTGATGCTTTCAAGTTATTACTGAAAGATATCCATTTCTGTTCTACTCCTTCA
>WIPJ01001786.1:45165-68547 GCA_018155075.1 Cassiopea andromeda
ATCATCATCATCATCATCATCATCATCATCATCATCATCATCATCATCACCATCATCATCATCATGATGATGATCATCACTTTATCTAACGTAGGCTTACATGCAAAAAAGATAGCCAAATTACAGGCAATTTACGCCTACTTTGCAATATCAGCATAAATCCAAACTTAAAGCTAAGCTACAAAAAAGAAAAGAAAAGTAAATATACAAAAGTAAAAATTGCAAGATAAAAATATAAAAAACATTATATTAAAAACCCCACTCTTGGGAAATACGGTCTGCAGAGGATACAGTTGCATCTATCACCGTTACAATGTCTAATTCGTTTTTTGAAAATAAAGAGAGTATCTGATTATTTTATATCTTGTGGCAAATACTTCCATAGTTTATTTCCAAGATAGGCTGCAGTCTCTACTCCAAAAGACGTGGTCCGTACCTTTGGGAGTTGAGCTTCATTTCCATGCCTTAGATGTAGGTAACACTTTGCTCTATAAAAATATCTTTCATAAAAGGTTGATTAAGATCAAAATTTGCTAAAAAAATTTCCGTCCTGAGCACCTGCAGGTTCCTTACATGGATAGATAGCGAATTAGATTGCCCCAGGAGAGAACCAAAATCATTTATGCAGTCTTTATATGGAATCTGTAATGCCCTTTCCTGAAAATGATTAATTTTGTAGTTCAAAGTTTTGTCCTAGAAGATCCAAACAAGTGGACAGTGAAGGAAGATTCATAGAAATAGTTAAAAAATATTTACGTCAAAACTCAATTCTGTAAACAACAACCATGGTATGAAACTTATAGTTGTTTCTCGATGGGCTTTTAAAATTTTCGACAAAAATATAATTGATACAAAACTGTTGAGGCATTTTAAAATTCGAACCCACCCCTACAACCATAGCTAAAGATGAGTGTCCCATACAGTTCTTCATTGTAACATTTTTACTATCAACCTAAATTTGGTATTTATGCGTGCTCCTACGTTAAGAAAAGTGGCTCGACTGAGGCAATACGCGTTCTATTCTGAGTAATTATTCACTTCCATAATACATTTAAAATGTTTATTATATGCATTATAAAAAATGGTACCAACTTTTTGTTGGACTTCTTCTTATTGTCAGATGCACCAACCTTTTTTTCCTGTAACGGACCAAAGAACTATAAGAATGATGGTAATATGACAATGGCGTGATATGGAAGGAATGAGACATAACATGCTACAGTAACTAGCGAATGATCCACATGATAGGAAGGGGCATGAAAGGGGTGGGTGGAGTGAATAAGTAAGGAATGCATTTGATTGACTACGATAGGGTTGGATAGGGTAGGAAGAAAAAGGATAGGATAGGATTAGCAAGAATAGAGTAGGGCATGACAGGATAGGGTGAAATGGATAGAATAGGATAGGGTAAGATAGGATTGAGTAGGATATGGAACGATGAAGGTAAAGGTGGTCCCGTATACTTTCGTACGTAGGGGAGTGCCTGTTAGAGGACACTTATCCTGAGTCATCGGCATGTGAGGTAGGGTGGCCAGTTCCTTTCCTCGCCGCATTTATCTCCTCAGTGTTGCCACTGGGTATCCATTTGCTACTGGGTGAACAGTGAGCGAGTATTCAGTCAGGGCATCGAGTCGGACTCAAACCGTCCACATGGAAGCGTGCACTCTCACCACTATGCAACCTCGCCCATAGGATACGATAGGATACTTTAAAATGATGCAAGATAACATAAAATATAACAATATGTTAATGATATAATATGACATGGCATACTATATGATTACAATGATGGGATCATATTTTATATCACATATCATGTATGATTTATGGCATGGCAGAAAATCAAATATAAGGCCAAATTTGCATTCACCGACAATGAAAATTCGGGAGGGATAACAATCTCACGGTGATTTAAATGCACATTCTCGTAATTTGGCAATGGTGCCACAATTCTGTCTAGACTTCGTGCGCAATAGTTTGTCATCTCACTTTTGGTATTGACATAGGGGCCTCGCAGTTACTCATTTCAATTTTATTGAAGTGCATCGTTTGGCTTAGGTTGAAGACAGATCATAAGGCAATCTCCCCTGTTTCGTGCTGGTTTATTCGGATTATCTAGCAAACGGAGAGCTTGGAGGCACTACGACCGTACCCTTCGTGGACTAGCGAAATCTGGGTTGTCTGAAGAAATCTGGGAGGTCTGGTGAAGTTAGCGCACCCGGGTTATCAATCTACACCTTTCCTCTAAATCTAATGGCTTCAAAATCGGCAGATATACAGGAATTTCTCACTATTTACGTTTTTCATATATGCGGACGGTGCCTAAGATACGATTTGTGCCAATGAAACACAACACGTTGTAGTACATAATATAGTGTGAACCTCATTGGTGCTTCCTGTTGTATAGCCTTTAGCAGCTTGAAGTCTCGGCATGCCACTGCAAAAGGACACAATTAACGCATTTGACATAAGCTAAATGAGAAACACAAGTTTAATAAAATTACATCTTCCTAAACAGCTGCAGCTTTGCTCTAACTTTTCACTCATTTATCAATATTTACAAGCGATATGCCTTATAGCACAACTAGCTTAGAATAAAATAGCAAATGACAATAAGAATATAAAACAAAACAATAGCAAATGAAATCGTATAACGTCTATCGCTGATCTTCCAAATTTTCATCTTTGGGGCTTATGCCTATAGATATGCTTACAGAGAGTGGCCATTAAGGTTCACAGGTACCAGGTCAGAAGCAAACTTGCAGGGGTGTGAAATTTTCTTAATATTATTTGCAGGAGTTCAAAGGCTATATTAAAAAAATTTTTGGGGTGTGAAACCAAAGAAAGTTTTTGAGGATTTTATCGTGAACTGCATAATGATAGTGCTTATTAACTTCAATAGTTTTATAATTCTTCTATATCATATGAGTTTGCAACTAATGATGAAGAATCCTCTATCACTATGGTTGCTTCTTGGTTGTAGATGAAGAAACCTCTTGTTAGTAAGGGTGTTTCTGCAGAGGAATAGACTTTGATAAGTTGGGGTATGAACAATTTTTGCAAGCTATTGTGGGGTTATGAAATCTTTTTGCATATTTTTTGAGGGGTATGAAAACTGTATGGTACACTCAATGACTTGCTTCCACCCTGGTACCTGTCAAACTTAATGACAGCTCTCTTGGGTACTTTTTTAAACATAAGCATGTGACCAATTACTCTGATACTCTTTGGGAGGTCATTCAAACTCTTCACAGCATTAAACAGAAGCTCTCTTTGTGAGCTCAAGGCGAGGGCTTATAATCTGAAGTCTACCAGAATTTCTTTGAAAATGTCCGTATAACACCGTATGACTACAAGTTTACGCGTAGTAGTAGCCAGGCTACTTATTATAGCAAAAAGTCACGCCATTGTGTTTTTCGTTGTAGAGAGCATTTGGGGATTAATAAAACGGGCAAGACTATCAAAGGCGTTTCGTCATCCTTTAGAAACCATGTTAATAGCACTAGCCATAGCGTTTCAATTGAGGACCTTTGCATTTTAGATAATTCAACTAATGAACTAGATCTACTTAGTCAAGAGAGCTTATTCTCAGAGATCTTCCCACGCTTAATCAGCAGAAATCTTGACTACCTTTGTGTCTTTTATAACCTTCATAGGTTACTTGTTATTCTCAACTGACCTTTTTTTGGTCTCCATATGTAGAGGCCAATTTGCCTGTTTACGTCCCCCCTGCCCACGTTTGTCTCCTTATATAGGCATTTTCTGCCTGCTTACACTTTACACGCACTGTATTTTTTCTGCATGTACACGCCCAATTGTTCCATTATGTCCCCTCCTAGGTTATAAAAACCCCTCACTTTTGACTCTACATTTCACTGGTGATGGAGCAAAGTATGCTCCAAAACATGTTGTTGCAGTGGGAGTGTGTAAAGGTTTTGTCAATGTTAAATGATTTTTCAATAGATATTCTGTTACTGGCAGAGTCTTTCAGCGTCTGATGGATTTTTCAATATCAACGGTAGTGCCTGATTCATATATGAAAAAGTAAACTGAAATTGACTATGGTTTTCATCGTGGCCCTTGTTATTCAATTTATAATCAGGCTTCGTTTTCCAAAGCATGCACCGACTACTCTGATGTTCTCGATTTTGCGCCAGATTTTTCCATAAAATCTACTTAACAAAGGTTTTAGTCCAATGGTAACTAAAGAGGACCTGTCCCTTTTTGTATGTCACATTCTTGGAAATACTTCTTTAACTTTTCTACATTGCTCAAGATTTGCTAACTCATTTCAATATACACGTGTTTTATAAGAAAACCGTCTTTTTACCTGAGGCTCAATTTTCTTAACTTTCCCCAGAATTGAGACTGAGATTTTCTTATATTTTTCATACCTTTTACAGAAATAAACTGGCTAAAATGGTCTAAACTTTTGTTATTAATATTGTATATTTGGATTTGAATTCCATCCTTAACATTTTAAATGGAATAACAACGAAATATAAATTTTTGGCCAATAAAACACTTAAGTTTGGAAATTGAGCCTCGTGACTTTCTTAAGATTTTGACCATTTGAGCCTCATTTTCTTACAAACTTTTCTTATAAAAGGACGTGTATTGTTTTAAATATAAAATAATGCTATCATCCTCGCATAAATTTGGAAGTAAATGGAATATTCAGAAATAAATTGGAGAAAATTTGCACGATTCTAAAGGGCGTGGTCTAAAAATTGGAGAGCAAAGTCCGTCCCATTTTGTCCAAAAAATTTATACTACTCTTCTGTACTAAACTAGCTTGCAATTTATAGGATACTCTCAAATAGCATTTAGAATAATAGAACAAACCAAATTCTTTCTAAGAAAGAGAAACCTGAGCTTCTGAGCAATACAACATTTGTTTTCATTGATTTGGCAGTCAAACGTAGTGGAGGGTGTTGCTTACTACTGGATAGGTATTGTGGTCTGTCTGGTATGCAACGCATAAAAAGTTGAAATAAGAAAGGTCCAAGATCTATTTAAAGCTTCGAGCAGCAATAATTAGCACACCAATGTGGTCTGATTTGATAGAGGCATAATACATTCAAGAAATACTTAAAATGCATCAAAATCACTTACTTTACTTTGACATTTGATAAATTTTCATAGTCCGAGGAACTGGTCATCTTCTGAAAAGAAAGTGCAAAATAATTAATTACAAAACAATGAATGTCAAATGTTGAAAATAAGGCCCAATCCGTTTTTAAGTGAAAGCTGCAAATACAGATAGCTATCATCAATGGTGTCGTTGAAAAAGTTCAAATAAAATCAAACCCCAAATAGGCAGTAATTAAAACTTGCAAAGGGAACGAAATAGTGACTCAAAATTCACAAATTGCGAATCAATTTGCAATTTTTTCGAACCAATTTGAATATTTCTCCATAACACTGTAAATTCCCAAGTGTTAATAATGCCCCCTACGTAAAACTTTGTTATGTTTCTTGCAAAACAAATTTATATCTCCAATTCGATCCAATTTGTATCTATAGTTCCATTTCAAAAAGAGGAGCTGAAAAGCTATATTTCAAAGCTCTATTTTAAAACAATCATGGGTCTTGAGCCTAGACAAAATCTTTAAACAAACTGAATCCAACGTTGTCTAACCGTTTACCAAAAGGCAAGGAAAAAAGACAGTAATGGTAGTGCTTCCTGCCAGAAATCATATAAAAATCATCAGTTCATTTCTACTTGACACTAATATAGTAAAACATAAGTCAGGCAACCTTTGCATTCTCCTGCTCTGCGGCCAATTTTGAGATGTGCATTTCGATTGCTTTGTACAGAAACCTGTACTGATGCTGTTAAAAGACAGTAATGAAAACAAAAACAATGAGAAAATACCATTGCAATGCAAGCTACAAATATAGTAAAGATGTAAAAATTTTCATTAGCTAGTATTCTCGCTACCCAACAAAGGATCTCTGCAGTCAAAACATTGTAGCAACAACATTTTGCAAACACATATGCGAAAGTACGCTGTCTTGGCAATTTCCTATTACTCAAAATAAACAGTTGACTGGCTACCAACCACTTCACACGAAGAAACTTACTACCACACTTCATAGGAAAATTCAGAGCTTTTTGCCTGAATTATGTCATTCAACTTACCATAAAAACAAATAATTCTATTTCGTGGGATAACGTGGAAAAGGATATCAATCTTAACTATTTAGCCCTTTCTTGTAATATTGACTGCGTAGGAGCAAATGGTTCAACAAGAATCTTGTTATTAGTGGCTTCTTGCAAGTAGCTACTATATAAAAAATAGAATTTCAGAAATAAATGAGATAATAGCAGAATTTAACGATTCCACAAAGAAGTCAAGAAGGAAAGAAATATGGTGGGCAAAATGCCTGAGGAATGCTGGGCAGTTAATCATTCTACTTGAAGCCGACCTGCACTTGCCCGTGTTTACGGTACGATCAAGAGGTGACTTCCTGCGGCGGCTGGTTTTATGCTAAGAA
Organism: Cassiopea andromeda; assembly: GCA_018155075.1. Taxonomy (NCBI): domain Eukaryota; kingdom Metazoa; phylum Cnidaria; class Scyphozoa; order Rhizostomeae; family Cassiopeidae; genus Cassiopea; species Cassiopea andromeda. The sequence goes on from WIPJ01001786.1 coordinate 51,667, forward strand.
AATGACTGCAGGTTTATGAAGAAATGGAGAATGGTTGCTTCTTGACACATCCTAGAAAGAGAAGGGTCAGGGAAATGCACTTGGAGAAACAACTGAAAGGCGAATTTCACAGGTTTCATGTGAAATAATTTAGAATTGGATATCTATTTCCAAATGTCTAGAAAGCGGGCAGCGAATGTCGCGGAACTGCAAAATTACTGCAAATCACATTTGCTGTGTTATGGCATGAAAAGACACTAAGTCTAACCAGTTGAATGTTTATGTGTTGTATTGTAACAGCATGGAACTGAATGAGCAGGTACTGAATATTTTTTGCATCGGTTGTCGTTTGTGTGTCCTCCCTTGCGACTCAACTGGCTGTTCTACTTTGAACAACGCGCGGCCGCCCTGAGTTGACTTGGGTACAACTTTCAAAGTGTACAAAGTTTGAACGTGACGGACGGAAATATTGCATCATATCTAGTTAATGTGCATGCGCGGACTTGGCCGTACCGTACGAGCGGAAGAGTGGAGGTCGGCCTTTAAGAGGGCATGAAACGCTCAAGGAAAAATACCTGAGTTTGTATCATGCCGGGTCGTTTCAGTCGAATTAACTGTGTGGTTTTCTGAATATCAATTTCACAGTCCAGTCCTAGAAAGCATCGCAAGGAAATTAATACAATGGTAGAAAATATATGTCCTATGTTGCCTACTGCACTAATGCGCTTTTAAAATTGCAAATGGTAGTATACTTCCTGCCTAGCAAAGCATTTCCCGCATTAGAGTATTCAAATACACTACCATGACTTACAATTCAATATGATGCTCCTTAAGATTTTCTCAAGCAAGAAGTACAATGTATTTATAAGCCAATTTCTATACTGCGCAAAGAATCCGATATCTGGGTATAGGTCAGTGCTACAGCAGCAAGGGAGAGTCTCAATAAAAGGACGTTGGGTCTTCTTTGAAAATATATTGAACGGTGTGGTCTTTAAAAGTGTACAGGGGTGAGACTCTTTGTTCCATTGAGCAAATAAAGATACAGTTTCAACAAACTATGAATTGAGGAAATCATTTTGGTATCGTCCAGAAACGAATAGTGAGGCTGTGACTTGCAACAAACGGACAAGCGACAATCTTGTTCAGAATAAAAACTGGAAAGACAATGAGCAGAAGATGTCTTAAGGACTACAGGAGTGGGGAAACAATCTTTTGAAAACTAACAAGCGTCCCACCGTTCATTCTCTATTGAAGAATAGCAATAAGTCAGCCGACGGAAATAATAAAAAAAGACTGATATGATACAAGCTCCCAAGACGGTTTTGCGTGCTATTCTGCGTGCTACAATCACCACGAAATATGCAATTTATGTAAATCAATACTAGCATGCATTGCGTATTTCTGGTGTGCCTCTATAGGCCAGACTAAAGTGCTTTGATGAAACAAGCTATATACAAATCATACAAAAGCAAGAGATGAAAGGAGATCTCTTCAAAAACATTAAAAGAGAGACACAAAACAAACAAACCTTGCTCTTCAAGAAGGTGAATCAAAACATCAATCACAATAACTGTGCCTGTGCGACCAATACCAGCGCTAAAAAGAGACAATCACTGCCTATATCGTGATTTCGCAATCAACGTCAATGTGGTCATAAAAACGATGAAATAAGATCAAAATTAGGTGTTACAATTAAAGAGGATTAATTAAACAAAAAACAATTAAACAAAAAAGTCTCTCAATCACAACCAAATGTTTTAAGCAACAATCAGCTCCGAAGCGAAAGATATTTGGCGAGGATAGACATCTAATGTACACAGAAACTTGAATTCAAATCTCAGATGCAATTCTAGCTTTTTATCCTAGCTTGAGGCATAATCAAAATACTTTATACAAATTACCGTAAAATTCCGAATAAAAGCTTCTGCATTTAGTTATGTCCTTTTCGGAAGTTGGACGTATTAAATGTTGTTAATAGGCTGTCCATGGTCATTCATTGTCCTAACTATACACACAGAATCCCAAATCATTAACTATACACACAGAATCCCAAATATAAGCCCTGGGCTTATATTCAGGGGGTTTATATTCGGAAGGATATTTGAGTTCGTCTACAGGGCGGCTTATATTCGGAATTTTACGGTACTACCGTAAAACTTACACTACGGTGGTAAAACTTATAGATTAAGCATCACCTTAAAACAGCATGGGAACCAGTTTTGTAGGGCTCTAGGATATTCGAAATGCTCATCGAGACTCCAAAGAAATCCTTGGTAGAGTCAATTGTTCAATTATTCAATGGCAGAGTCAAATTTTTCAAAGTTTATACGACACATGATATGCACAAGTTTTGCTTACCTGCAATGAAACAGAAGTGGTCCTTTTTTGCCACACCTTAAATGCATAGCGTAAACATCTTCGAGCAGTTCGAGGACGCTGCCAGGCTCCTTCGGAGTGCCATGATCGGGCCATGTAGTGAAGTGGTAGTGACAAATCATACGAGGTGGTTCGTCGCTCTAAGTTTCGAAAAATGAGCAACCTTTGACATATATCAGAATTAAGGCAGGAAAAATTCTTGCTGGGTCTTAACAGTACTTCATAAATACAATATTTCTTGTCCGAACTTAAGTAGCTTATAAGAAAATTGTGCTCAACTGCTCAAAAAGTTAAGAAAGTTCAATGCTGGACTCTTGAGACCTATAATTGCCCATAGGTTCCTATCCACAAGGCTGCTGAGAGATTTCAGAGACCCCCAGGCAAACCAGAGAGACGACGAAAATATTCAGGGTCTAGAAATAAACTTTGGAAAATTACTGCCAGTATACTTTATGAGGCCCCCCAGCCCTCGAAGCATCGGACGCTATTACGCCCCTTGGACCTTGAGGCCGAGGGGCGATTTGCTTCCCGCCCCCTCGCAGCGGCCCTGTCTATGCATTTAATAATCAAATTATCCGTGTAAAACATGCTAAACATGCTGCTTTCCAATATCCCCAGTAGCGTATCTCATGCTGTTGAATAAATGCTGTCAATTTGTCAAGTCTAAACAAGTTTTTGCACTGCTCTTTAATGTAAGATTGCACAAAGCACCGGACTCAAAAAAGCCAACTTCAAAGACTACCCTCTTCTTATATCATTAAAGGCCTCTCCAGCCAAAAGTTTGATATAGTTTCTGATGCGCTAAATTTGATGGATTTAAATTTTTGCAAAAGTCCGTACAGCTTTAAAGATATGAGCCTCCAAAGTTGCTCATTCCGAGGAAAAAACGAACAAAGGCGAAAGGATTAGGTGACAATATGACGTCACAATGTTCGGCATTCGCTTGTCCTGAATCAGACGACTATTCTGTGAACTCACTCGGTCACCGAAACTCACTCGGTTGGCCTTAACACCCATTGCGTATTGATGGACAGTTAAATCCATGCAAGAATCGCTGCTTTCCTCCATTGCTACTGGCAAAAATTCTTTTGCGACGCACCGACGACCTTTACGGAACGACACGATAGCCCACGAAATACACCGTGACGTCAAATTTACGTCACAGATAATTTTTCAAATTCAACTATCAAACTTCAAACGCGTATAACTTTGAAACTATGCGAGCTGCGCAAAAATAAATGGTAGACTCACGATCAGCACCTTCGAATTCCTCATAATAGATAATAAAATGGGATTCAAGGTTTGGCTGGAGACGCCCTATAAGCTGCACATTCAAGATATGAAACAGAAGTAATAGCAATAAAAGTTGACATACCGTTTCCTTGTGATATAATCGAAGCTCCCTGATAAGGTAATCACCTCTGTCATTCTCCATCATATTATCAATGACAATATCATCAAACTCTGCAGACATCCCAACCTTCGGCCAATAACGCGCACATTTTGCCTATGAAACGCAACACACTGAACTGTTACATCTTGAAATAAACAGATTGTGGGGTGAGTGGCCAAGCCGCCCAGCCAGTTCCATTAGCTTAGCTGAAGTTAAGGACGACTGTGTGCGGTCAGAGACTGGATGGGCGACCTCTCTGATGAACGACCAATACAGCTCACTCCGTCGTCCTTCGGAAGGGACGTTAAACTAAGGGTTCATGCCTGCATGCGGCATGCATAGTAGGCCTAAACTAGCCTGCTAAAAATAAAGTAAACAACAAAAATAAAAATCCTACGAGCCAGCAATGAATACCTGCAATTCTCACAAAAATTAGCTTAAACGGTAACAGAAAACCATCCTTGAGCTCAGCCCCATTGCTATTCAGTGACTCCAGTTAATTGGTGATTTCATATATCTCTTCCCAAGAAGAAAAATGTCGATATTTATATAAGAATACCTTCAAATGGTTGAAAGAAAAGTAAAGACAATCAAGACTTTTCGTATTTCAAAAAACTGCATCGAGGGAAAGGGGTAGTGGACGAGGAAAGACAATTTCTTAAAACTGACAAAGTACTTAAGATATTTTGGAGAGGATTGTGACTTACAACCAACTATTGCCGCTTTATCGTGGCAAGTTTCATTTATGATCATTATTAGCACAATCCTCATAAAGTTTAATACACACGAAAAAAATCAAAATCTGATGGAAAATGAAGGGAATAAAGATATCAATTTTATCATGATAAGCAATAACTACATTATCTACACTACACAACTCAGAAGCCCCAGAAAGGCCTCATCGTCAACAGTCATAATATTCTAAACAATAAGAAATTCTTGCAAGAAGCGAGATGTTTGTTGCATAAAATGCAATGAGCTTGTTCTTGTGATGTTTAGATTCTAAGTTCGCTATTTTAAAAAAGCAGTAGCAAATTCTAAAACTAGTAAATTGAGAAAACTGCTTCATTTGCACCACTTGAAAATATTTCAGAATGACAAAAACAATACAGATTCATTCAATAGAATTCAAGGAAATCAAGTACGATGGAAAATTGTCGAGTTGCTTTTTGTGAGGTCTATTTTCCACATCAATTTTGATACAGGGAGGCTCCAGTATCAAACTTCAAGGGCCCAGTCTGAACATTAGAAAAGCCCTTTTAATAGCACATCTGAGGCTTGACAATTGTTCTAGTACCAAAATCAGTAACTCACTTTTCCGCGTTCAACTTCATTGGTAAGCATGACAATGATGCGACAGTTTTCTTGGTAAACCATTTTCCAGAATGCGTTGATAGTTTGAGGCAGACATCCTTGTGCTGCGATGTACCGCGTTTCATTCTCCTTCAGTTCACTCTAAATGAGATATGATAATAGGATTCCAAACTCTTCAAATGTATTTCAAATCAACTTAAATCAATTACACTTCTACAAGTCACCGAAAGGGAGAGTCAAAGGGCAAATTGTCTCAGGGACTCAAATTCTTAGAGGGCTTATAAGACTGTGGGTTTCAAGGTCTAGCAAGCCTCAAAACCTAAGAACAGTAGTAATATTCCAGGGTTGACGCCCAGGCCTTCGATCATAAGGGTCTCCTAGTTTTCTTCTGCAACATGGCCTATGAACTATACTGAAACCAACGAAATCCAGCAAAATATCTAACAAAGCTATTGAGTTAATGCAATAGCTCTCAATGCTTTAAATCTAAAATGCTCTTTACATTAGGCAAATTCCCAAAATTTTATTACTGTCAATTCTTGTTTTGCGGACTTAGGTTGGTGTAAGTTAGAGAAAGAGATATCAGCCAATTCTTATCATCAATAAATTATCTAGAAAGATACACCAAAAATACGTGTTAAAAATGATCCGCAAGCAGTTGATATACGAAAAAGATCCATACTTCAAATAAGGAATAACTGGTCATTTTGTTTTACAGACTTCAAAATTTCTATTTGGGTTGAACTTACATCAATGTAATTTGCGTTGATATAGTCTGCGCCAACATCTTCTGAGTTAACATCTCTCAGCTTCACACGAGAATGATCATCTATGAACAAGGAAGTACATAGCATAACCAATGAGCATAAGCAGAAATTTTGCATAAAGATAGGTCCAGCAAGGGAATCTCCTTACCTAAATAGAAGCACAAGAGTGCTCAGTTCCTGCAAGCAATGAAAGGAATCCTCTATCAGGTAGCAAGCTATGGCACAGTTACGCAACAGTAATGTAAATTGATCGAAAAAGTACGTACAACAAACTACTCAACTAACTAATGCCAACATTGGACAAGGAAGCATACCTGTAAAAAGCTAAGATTTCTAATAAACGCCTCATATCATCACTATTTGCCTATTATGCAGCAAGAAACACATTAATAACAAGTAATTGTTCAATAAAAGGCTTACCAAAATAAGGTGATAACTAATTCAATACAGCAATTAAATGCATAGTTGGCTTACACGGAAGTATATTTTTGTAGCGATTCTTCGTCTTATTTTCTGGCCTGTGCCCTTCGTGAGTGCTATACGCAGCTTGCTTCATGTCAAAATATTGTAGTCTCTAATGTTTTAAGAAAAGACAAAACATACCATTTGAACAACACGTGTAAACGAGCTAAGATATAAGGCATCATATTTGAGTATAACACTGAGACAGGAAGTTAAAATTTACAAAAGGGCACGATGACTTTGCTCTGTAGATTATAATAATTTATACAAATAAAATCTATAGAAAACGATTCACTAAAGAAGTCACTTGAGAGTTAGAATGTGTACTTGCTGCCAGATACATTCCACCTCAACCCTTGCAATGCAAGAATAGGAATAGAAAGCCACGTGCTTGATAGGCAGTGCTGGGAAGTCACAGTACGAATCCCCCCATTCAACAAAGCAAGATAAGTGTCTCTGTTTCGATAAATCTCCCAAACTCCACGCAATGTTCCTACCGTGCTATTTCATAGCTCCAACGTTTTACATTGTAACAAGTTATTGTTTCTCTTGACCAATAAAGTTGGCTCTGAAATAAGAGCTGCTAAATGTGCTTTCAATTTCATATTTAATTTTCATTAGACTGTAATTAAAAAGTTGCCAATGTTTGAAAAATGATTGCACGTGCTCCATAATTTTGCCTTTCAACGTGAGCTCCATAACTTTGCTTTGGTGTTTGTGCTCCATAATTTTGCCCAAACCTCAGATGCTCGAGAAACAATCGAAGTAAGCTCATGAGTCAAAATGAAAAATACTTATTGCAACACAATTCTTGCTAGATTCTTTCGGCACATTGAAATTCTAGCTTTACAACAGTTAAGTTCCATTGCGTATAATATAATCAACACCCGTTTTCAAGCTCTATTTTCTCATAACAGTGTAAAATAGGATTAGAAAATAAAAGTTTATAGCTGTGCGAAATGGATTTAAACACTGAAAGTTTGACATGACACTATCTATCATATATGAAATGAAATCTCTCATATAAGATATGCCACTTACATCAATCTCTCGAGGCACATTGTCCTCTATTTTCAACAAATGCTAGAGCTAAACTTAGCGGCCATTCTCCTATCACGCCACACCAATTTTGGCAATTTTAGACACACACCTGCCCCCTGTCACGCTTTGTAACAAATTCAAAACTACCCACTCACCCCCATAGTGTGAAAATATCAAATTTCATTAGTATAGTGTTATGTTTTCGTAATAACATTTATTGTCATTTTATTGAACATCAAAAGATTTAACTACATTAGCTTTTAAACAAAAATAGCGACTGTGACTGTCAAAATAGCCAAAATGACATCAAAATAGGATTGCCAGACTATTTTTAAACGTGAAGCCAAATTTGTTCTAAACAAGGGCAATACTTGCCATTGTGAGGCCAAATGCGCTAAATATCAAATTGTTTTAAAAAATGTGACATCACACGCCAGAAACCACCTACACACCCCTTGTTACAAGGTGTCACAAAAACCAAGAGACCCCCACCCCCTCGCCTGATGTAATATTTGAATGGCCCCCTTAGACTGACATAATAGTTTACAAAAAGGAAGCAACAGCTTTCAGACAAGAAAAATCTTGAAAATTTGAGAAAATGAAAGCATAAAATAGTTAGTTACCTCAAATTCATCAGCAAATCCAGTAGCACGTTGGTTTACCATCTTATCAAGCTGTTTAATTCTCTCAGAAATGTTTCTTGCAACAAAACTTGTACTGTAAAATGGCTGATAAGAGAAATGAATGCAACTATAGATGGATCTATAAGGCAATAAACAGTTAGAAATTGAAACTGGATACAAGTTTACAATGCAAATTTACAGTTTTGTAAATTTGCATTATAAATTCGCATCACTGCTCACGATGGAAAAAATGGAAGATAAAAAGCAAGGCCAAAGAGAAAGTGGATCTACAGCGTTAGGAAGGAAAATTGGAAGAAGGGCGTCACAGGTCGACAAAGCTCATTAAGAATTTCGACTACTCATAAGGGACCAGTCATTTATTAATAACTCTGTGAGCTGGGGTGTTTGAATTTAAAAACTGGTCAACAGTTATGTGCCCCTTTTTATTTTCTCTAAACATTTTCATACATCAATGAGAATTGAATACATGATTTCATACCATAATGCTGGAAACATTTCCAAAAAGTTTAATACCACAAATTTTCATTTGAAAACTTTCAAACCCTACCCAAATACAATCCACCCTGGTACCCAGAATTAGAAATGAATGAGCCCTAAAGGTGGGGGGAAAGAGCAAGAAAAAGAAAAAATGTACTGGTGCAAAATTTGCAGTAATAAATACCTCCTCTAGGTTGATGATATTGTGGGTTTTTGCATCTCGCAGTTGTGGGTTCTCCTTGTAATAGTTAACCAATTGCGACAAACTATTAAATCGATTACCAGATCCAACATCATATTTTCCATCACTGCACCTTACTATGACATGTGATATACCAGACTGGCATCTACAAAACAATCCCATCAACTATATGGTGTCATGTACAAATAAAACTTGCTAACAATAAGTGTAATATATATTGCATTATTCCTATGTCTTTGCTCAAAGCTCCACTTAGCAATGCATGGATACTTTTGCTTGATCAAGTTTTGGACTTTGCTAAAACATGTAACAAGATGGGCTTTCCTTATTCATGTCTCAGAATTGATAAAACAAACAAATTGATATAGGAGTTCACATTGAAGGTGTTTACAAAAGCAAAATGCACCTACTCTTCTACTCTCCAATTTTGAATATATGTCCTGACAATATAATCTTCCAAAAAATGCAGAACACTCTTATTGCACCCTCTCAGCCTATTTCAGCCCTATCTCACTATTTAAATACTACCCTCTAGTTGCTATACTCACAAAATTTTGCCAACCCAGCCCCTTCAAATTTTTCTCCAAGTACCCATCCTATTTACTGCCAAACCTTTCCACTCTCGCTGGAGATTGTGTCATGTGCATACTAAAGTATTCCATTCAGAAAAAGTTATAAAGCTTCAAATCACGTGGAAAAGAACATTAATAAGGCACCATTTTCAATTGATCTGAAACAAATATTGATAACTGAAAGGGTTGACTTTATATCTAAATACAAAAGGCAGTAAACAGTTCCTCAAACCATTGACCTACTACAAAGAAGAACAGTGCTCTATCCACTACAACGCTGGTCCCAACCTTTTTGTCTCTGCAGACCATTTAATATTTGACAATATTATAGCCACCCAGGAGAGGTGTGTAGAAAGTTAAAATCTCCAAGAAACTTGGTGAAATGCATACTTTGATTAAGGTGTTCAATTCTGTCACCATGATTCACTTGCAAGCACAATATTTCCTGCTCACCTGGCCCTGGGGGATAGTGCACTAAAGAACTCACTTTTGAGATGGTAAGCAAGGGAATTGCATGACAAGTGTTTGCAAATGGAAACAGGCATCATTCATAACATGGAAAAAGAAAACTTTAGTGTACCGAACAGAAATCACAAATTGTCCAGGCTTGCTCTGGCTCTCTCTAACTAAAAAGTTCCCAATCGAGCCTTTTGAAAGTAACAACTTCTCTGCATCAGCACTCTTCAGTGATCCATGAAACCATCTGTTAAACAAAATAAAAACTTTAAAAGAGACTTATTAAACTAGTACTTAACTTTAAATATAAGCTTTGAATTGACTTCCCACATGAAAAAGCCAAATTACTTCTCACTCCACTGATTGATCAATAGATGGATAACTAAAGTAAGTTATCATTGAATCATTTGTAAAATAAGAAAAAAATCATCAAACATTAAAGAAACAATATAATGACAAAGATATTACTAAAATGAACATCAATCCTTGATGACTTTGTTATTCAAAAGCAGCAGACACAATTGCCATTCCTATCACTTCACTTTCCAAAATTAAAACCACAAACTATGTCAACAGTACAATCAGTGCATTGAGCATAATAACTTTAGTTTACAAGAATAACCCCTACAATAAGTATGCAGCAACTTTTCATAGCTACAACAAATAAGTACAAGCCTCTCTGAAGTGGGATCCTCTGATGCCAGAGGGAATTTGAGTTGGATGAAGCCTCCATCTTTCAATGGTATTGCGGTTGGTGTTTCCATACAGTGAGTAAGCAGATCATTCAATGTTGCAAAAGGATCTGAGGCACTGCCATCCAATGATGCAAGTTGGAAACAGTCACCATCATTCAGTACTGTAATGTTAGTAACATCATCTTGGTACCTAATTAGTGAAATGCATGTTTATTTTAAAATATGCAATGTCTTTCAATATAGTTTGCAGAAATAGTTGAATAATAGGTCAAACATGAAATAGTTGAGGTATGTTTCTGGAATTTCTGGAGTGGAGAGTGAGATACCACTTGCAAATACAGTCTTCACTATTTAATGCGTGCAATCACACAGGCATGCATTGGCGAATGCATAGATCAGATAATGTCAGGAATTGATTACATACATGGGTCAGACAAGTGATTGTTGATTTTTTGCAAAGTTCTTGCAGACAGAGTCAATTAATCCTCTCTATTTGCCACTAGTTTCACATTTTTCAAAGCCAATCAAAACCTTCTTCAATTTGATATATGAGAATGACAGTAATCAGACTTCCTTGTTGTGCAATTGAAAGTAGAGATTTATGGCCTCATATACAAGCAATTTATAACTGATTTTAATTGCATTTTTCAGTAAGCATTCATTTCAAAATACAATCAGAAAACTGTGATTCTTTGTAAATGCATCCTGACACTAAAGAGACAGAAATACTCAAATTGAAGTTAAATAGCTTTGCCATTTTTTGTCACATTTATATAGCATTCTATCACATTTCTATTCAACATGAATTAATTGGTATGAGAAACAAGGAGCTAACTGATACTCTGTTCTAAAAGAAAGGGAAAATCTGTAGTTATTGTGCTTTTGTAAACTCCTTATTAGCAACCTGGAAGAAGCAAGATTGTTAAGGGGTTGCTCGATAACTACACCATGCTTTGGGCATGGGTAGTTCTATATGTTTTCATGATTCTCTGTTATGGCAAAGTAGGGGTTGGATGGTACTTGAGTCAAGTCAGTGGCTTTACAGTAAAAAAATTTTTATTGAGCAGTTTTGTGTAATGAAGGAATACCAAAACTCAACACACAGCCTAAAGGAATATGGATTGCTAACAAAACCATGCCTTCTAGTTTCTATCTATCCCTGTTCAATCTTAGTGTGTAATCTTATAAGGGAGATTTTAGATGGGACATTTTAGTAGCTTAGTGCTAAATTCAAATGTTTATCTTTTGTGTAAAAAGGAATTGGACTTCCTTTCTTATTCCCTTATCCTTTAACTATGTTAAAAGTTTATTTGCATTAAGACTGTTGTGCATTAGGGATGTGGGTGTTTGTTCTAAGTATGTCACAGTGCAAGGGGATCTTGTGAACAAAGGTGATAGAGCATGATGATGAGGGTGAATGGTTCAAAAATGGCAATTTTGGTGTGATAGAATTCTTGAACAGCCATTAAAAATGTGAATCACATGCATGAAAGATATTATGCTTGTGGTTTACCACACACATGGTATTTTCCTTATGATAAAGACTGCAAATAGATTGCATTAAAAACTGTCAGACAACTCCTGCCAATAAGGGCAAAATTTTTCTAGCAGTTTCTTTACTTTTATAAATAGTGCATCATGCATAATTCTGGGCATTTACTACTGACCTACTAGAATACAAAGAAAGTCTACTGTATTCAAAATAGGTTACATTAATAAGCATAACATACATCCCCTTACTGAAGTAGATGTTTATAGTCAAAGCACGGAAACTTAAGTTGATACAAAATAGAACATTCTAGATTTGCACAGATAATGTTTCTAATGTGATGAAGTGCTTCATATAGTCAGTTGTCAACAAAATTGCCTATTTGACAATAAACATGCAAAGCAAAATTAGGAATAGAGGCATTCTAATAGCTAAATGAGTGCCCCAGTGCCTTCCAACTATATGTGATAAACAAAGATTCATAATGAACAGCAAAAAATGCACTGCACCATAAAGACATTTGGGCCATTGCTTTATAGGCTAGCAAAGGTATCCTAGACAACAACCAGCCTCATTTTTGGCATTCTCAAGACATGAAATGTGCTGAAATTATCTCTCTATTCAATTATTTCAACTGATACCTCAAATATTTTAGATGGAACATCAATGATATTTGCAAACAGCATTGATGTTCTACGTGTTATAGGATCGTTTTCTATTCTCTTTCAAATTCATTGTTTTGATAATAACTCTCACATTCTGTTGCTTTTTATCACACTTACAATATTTAGCTTCTAACTATCCCAAAGAGGTGTCAAAATTAAAGGAAGATGAACTTTTGTAATTTTTTGCACTGGGGGAAAATAAAGTCTTTGTTAGATATTTCAATTGTGCTAGAAGAATATTATGTGTAGTTAATTGAAAAACGATTCCAGATGCTCCAAATGTCACAAAATGCCTATGCTGCAAAGCATGTAAGTTAATTTATTCCTTAAAGCACATTTTGCTACATTTGGGTAGGCCAAGGTCTCAAGAGATAGTTACAAAATTTTGCTGTTTGTATGTCACACTTTTTACTTCATTTACTATTGTCTTTGTAAGAAGTGCTTCTTATCTACAACACACATTCATACAGAGACAATAATACCTGGAACAAAAGATGCGGCACATATACTGCAAAAAATATTGTAAATATCTCTTGTAGCCTTGGTTTATCCAAATATTTAACAATGCCTTAGGGAATAAATTAATCTGCTATTGCAATGCAATTACTATTAAATTATGCAGATTGCAGAATACAAAAATGATAAAAAGTTCAAAAAATATGAAAGTTTCTATCTTACATAACAGATATTGTGAAATTTCCGGGCTTGCTTTGGCTTGGTCTGATAAGAAATGTTCCATCAGTTCCACTGTGCTTCAGCAACGCTTCAGCTTCATGACCAGAAATATGTGCATGAAAACACCTAAAATTGAAACACGTCAATCATGTGACACCCACCTTCCAAGTATACATTAAATAAACTATCTATAAGAAGTGTGAACTATCTATAAGAATCACTTCTCTGTAGCAAATATAGCAGGAAGGTTGCAAGTTATCTGTTCCCAACTGAAAAAGGTGCCTACACAACTTTGAAATTAACATAAATAAAATGAAAATTGCTTATACTGGGATGGGTGTTGTTGGCATATTGAACTCTTTTTTATAAGACTTTGTTTCTAAGAATAACTGACTTTTGCAGAGCTTCAATACTCTTAAACTTTTCTACTTTTGAGCCTTTGACAATTCCAAAATTATTTAACATGGAACACAACAATACATATTGTTCCAACAGTGCAAAAGTTTATCAAATAGCAGTATTGTATCTTGAATACATAAAAGTTCTAATCTTGATAAAACTTGAGCCTTGCATTATTTAAAATTATTCTTTAAATTTCAACAAACCTACATATTCTTAAAAACTTTATTCTTATAGAAAAGGCTGCTTAACAAGAGCATGAAAGAGCAGCAACATTCTTAGACATACATAACAGCTTTTTTGTCCAACACTTGTCAGAGTATGAAATGTCAGAGTATGAAATAAATAAAAGGTTAACTGAAATATATGGCCACATGCAGATATACATGTGATATATGTGTCTAATTGGCCCCAAGAGTGACCAATCAGGACATATTCACCATTGTTTACTTGAAGAGTCCCAGTGAGAAAACAAAGATGAGTGCAGTGACATGTAGGCATTAAAGTGTGCATTACAAAAATAGAACTAAATAGAACCTTCCTACTCTGCATCAATGATAAGATGACACAATACTTGTTATAAAATTTTGAAAAATAATGCTACAGTCAAGTTGTGGAGGCAAAATTGTGCCAGAAAGACATTTAAGATTCACCCCCATCCTATCAGAGACATAGTGTCTTGGTGTTTCTTGTGATGTAAATTTGCCAATTCTACAATGGTACCTTGCAACCATATTAGGCGAGCTTGAGCGCAGGGGTCCAATCCATGTCAAAAGACACATCAAAACTTTCCAAAAGATGATATGGCATGTGAGCACTATTTATCAGATTCGTCAGTGGAGGAAATACTATAGGATGTTTACTGACATCTTTGCCCCAAAGACATATGGTTCATATTGCTACTTTCTATCACAGCACAGGAGGGAAAAGTGGGTCGGGGGAAACCCCAGGAAATATCTGGGAGCATGCTTCTTCCATCCTAGGGAAATGCTCTTTTGTTATAGAGAGGGCACTACAAAAATGACACTTTTGTTCATTTGACACAAAAGGTAGGGAACTAGACACCTAGGACCCCCCTATTTGCATGCTTGCATATAGTGTTTATTTACTATTCGGCTTCATCAACTAGTTTATCAATCAAAAGGAACTATTGCAAATATGCAACTTTCATACACTAGGCCGCTTACAGTAAATATTCTGGTGTCAATGAAAAGTACTACTATTCATGAATGACATCACAGTGAAGTAATTGGTATGTTAATTGGTTTATTGTCAAGAAATTATTTGCCTTGATGGACTCACAGCCTTGATCAGTTCATATGAAAACCTGAATTCCAGTTAGATTTTACTCAAAAGGGCCAGGTAAAAGCGGAAGTCAATTCAAATTGAACAAGGGCTAACTAATTCGGACAAATTCGAAATTAATGAGAGTTCCAAATCATTAGGTGTACACTAAAATACTTCACACGTGGAAGAGTCATTTTAAAAAATTTCGATGACTCTTTTTAGCATTCAACTTACAGGTAACTGAAGGTAGCTATTCGGTGATAGATATCTTGACTTTTCGCAGGCGCTAATCTGGCTCAAAATATGGTGCTTGCGACTAACACTTACCTCCGTGCCATCCTGGAAACCACTCGCTAATACAACCAATACAACAATTTGATCAGGTGTTAATCTTAAACATCTTTCTTTCCGACAAAACTTACGAAATGAATCATTCAATAAATTGTTGCAAATGGTCGTATATTTTGTCTTCAACAGGGCTTGATTGCAGAATCTAACAAGGAAGTAGACCGCAACAATATTTGCGACTCTCATCCTCAAACAGAGGCTGTGCAAACATGCTCTATCGCATTTCCACTATTTTAAGGAAATTTCCTTGTTTTGAGGAAGTTTTACCTCCACAAGGAGCTGTCAAGGAAATAGAAGTTTTGCGGAAACTCTAAGAACATTTTTGAAGTATTTAAACTTTTGTCTCTGAACAAGTGCAATAGGCAATCACCAAACATGAAGGACCTTATCTTTAGGGTCGGTCACATGACAAAATCGACTGAATCATAAACAAATAACTGTGCTACAAAATACAAGCTGGGATGCAAATTCTGCTGAAAATTTTTGCCATCTAAGAATTTATTCTTGTTTTTCAACAAATTGTCTATCTTTTCGTCCTCTTCCTTTTGAAATTCATGCAGTGTTGCCACTCGTAGGGTATCCTCCATATTGTAGGGTATTTGACCCTCTTATAGGATTTAAGGAAAGACCTGCTGGACAAATAGAAATATGTATGAAGAAATACGTCATTTGTGGGTAGATTTAGGTTTCAAAGAATTTTCTGTTTTAAAAAAAGTTAAATGTGCACAATAAAAATTAAAATCAAAGAAATTCTTTTTCTCTGGCAAGCAATTCCCACAACAGACTTGATCTGACCTTGATTTTTTTATCACTGGCCTAACCTAAACTCCTCAGCTCAACATGCTTTTCATGACACCATAGCATATCTAATTTGTAGAATATTTTAGTTTTGCCTTCAAACTTTCAAATCAATACCAAATAGCTGAGGCATAGAAAGCTAATAGCTTTACCGTAGACGGAGCTACCGGGAGGGATACTTGGATACTCGAAGAGAAAGTCCCTGGCTTGTTGTTTACATTGCAGAGCTATTGTGGTCGTTGTTGTACCAGAGGGCAAATGTTCCTTGCCCAATTTCGCATGTCAGGTAGCCAATTCCAAGCTGAATCTAGTTTGCCCCGAAAATGACATCATTTTTTTACATACGAGGCTAAAGTCAACAAAATGAGAAGTAATCCAATCTCGCGCCCCTGAACATTTTACATTTTTCTCACTGTTATAACTTAACCGCAGTTTTTTCTTTTGATTTATTTTTCGGTGGTGGGAGTCTTTACATTTAAGAAACATTTGAGGCTGTACTTCAAGTACAGCCTTAAATGTTCCTTAATTTAAAGACTTCACATGACAATCAGTGGCGGCTCGTGCTATTGGGCATTATGGGCAATGCCCCCCCAGCGAAAAATAAATGAAAAGAAAAAATTGTGCAATTAAGCTATAGCAGTGAGAAAAATATAAAATGTTATATCCTAGCATGTTTCACCAGGCATTCAGGGGCGCGAGATTCGATTACTTCTAATTGTGTTGACTTGAGCCTCGTACGTAAACATTTAAAAAATGATGTCATTTTCTGGGCAAACTAGATTCTGCCCTTGGAATTGGCTACCTGACATGCGCAATAGCAAGGATCAAAAGCCCAATGCCGA
>WIPJ01001786.1:70227-87815 GCA_018155075.1 Cassiopea andromeda
TGACAATAACAACCAAGATTAGGCAAGTATAATGCAATAAAAAGGATGTCCAGTCATGTAATGGATATTCATTCCATTTTCTTGCTAGTTTGATTAAAAATTTACAATAAACCACAGTTCTTGCAAGTTATCATTTGAAACTCGGCCTTCTTAAATTTCTTAAGTTTTGCTTGATTTCAGATTCATGTTTCTTATAAGAAAAACGTGTATTTTCATAAATTTAAGAAATATGACGTACAGAGCGCTGAATTTGTCTTAAGAAATTTAAGGAAAAAGTGTAGCCAAAATCAAATGTGCACTCTAAAGACCAAAGTTTTCGAACGGAAGCCAAATGCTGATAAGATATTTGCCAATACAAAATGTCTACCTTTTTCAAACGCTTTATTCCTTTAGCTTAAAATTGCTGAAACCTTACTTAATATAAGTTGCAATATAAGAATCTAATAGTGTCCTGTATAAGATAATGGAATTCTTTATTGACTTGTAAGATTCTTTGCGTAAGGGACTGCATTAAGATTTTGGATCTATTCTTTTGACGATGGTGAGCGGCCCACTTTAGCCTTATATCTACTCTTGGGTACCTAATAGACGCCCCCCCCCCCACGAATCAATTTGTCAAAAATTTTCCACCCAGGACATTCATATTCCAACTCCCACTTTTTAATTTTTGAAGTATTATCTCAACCAAGACAATTTTTAGAGGAGTTACTTTGGCCTGCAAGTAAAAAGTATCGTAAGAAAGTACGCTAATCGCATGCATTGTATGGTTTAGCAGTGTCGTTCTGTGGAATTGGCTATATTGCTTTGGTATAAATCTGTGATAAAAACCATAGCCTTTTCTAACAATTTTTTGGCAGTTTTCCAAATCCCCCCCATTTATTCCAACCTCCCGCTAATTAGGTTTTGGGGATTTTTCCAGCCCTCCGTCCATTAGGCACTCAAGAGTACCTCTGGCTTCCTTACTAGCTTGGGCAGGTTACATGTCTGGACTGGGGTAGAGCCATTAACTCTATGGGTAGAGCAATAGCTGCTGTTGCTATGGTAATGGTGACTGCTGGGATTTCGCACCCCACTACAATTGTTCGGTGAAGGTTGTTGCATACATCCTCCAAATGTTAACGTTATATCTTATCCCAATCAATAGTTTTTGCAAAAGGTGTTCATAAATCTTTGATCCCCCTTCAGAAATGCTTCTCGTATAGGGATGCTGAAACTTGGAATAGTCTTCCGAGGCATGCAAAACAGGCACCTTCCATATCCATAAGTCGTTTTAAATATTATGCAACATCTAACTAGTTCATCACCCGAGTTTTCTTTTTCTATTTTGCATACCTTCTAAATGTAAATACATTTCTGTAAATAAATACGTTTTAATTTAATTACTTGTGAAATGAGAGGCCCCTCAGCTACGGCGGAAGGGCTACCTCTCTGTATGTTTAATGTTATAAATGAAATGAAAAGAAGAGTTGGCTCCAACCGTTGGAAAATGTTTGGTGCCACCCCTAGTGAAAGGAGTGGCATACATGCCAACACCATGAAAAAGGACCATATAGACAGATATAATGGCCCCTTAGAGTGAGGTATACACCTGTTTTATAAGAATACCTAACTTTTTGTTGAGCCTCAATGCTCTTAAATGTTTCAGGTTTTGAGCCTAAATTATTCTAAAACTTGAAAGGTATAACTTCGTCTGAAAATGAAAAGAACGTATTAAAATCGACATAATGCAACTCAAAGGAGTAACAGAATATTAAATATTGTCTTGATAGCGGGGGCGGATTCAGAGAGGGGGGCTGAAGCTGCTTGGCAGAAACTTCAGACTCCCCTCGCAAAGAGCTGAAATTGGATGGTACTTTCTTTTGATGTCATAAAGCTTTGTACACAAATAGCCCTTCAACATAGTTAACAACAGCAACAACCAAGTTATTTATACTAAAAGCAGCGCTTGAAATAAAACAAAAAACCTATTTTGATTCTTGTAAGATAGCATAACAATCAGAGGTGCACAACAATCAGAGGTCTAAAACAAGGGCTTTGAATTTCTTGGCTGAGAAAACCATTAAAAGCTTCATAATATTATATATTGTTTATTCTTTCCTTGGAAGCCCAAAAAGTAATTTTGACACTAAATTTAACCCACTGAGAACATTTCTTAACCAAGACCTACAATTATAGAACAAAATAAGTCCAAGAATTATTAACTTTCTAAATGTCGAGACGAGTGTCGGACGAAAAAAAGCTTTTAGTATGTCAAAAGAATGTTGCCGCTTTTTCGTGCTGTAGTAAACTTTCTGATTCCATGAGTGCAGTGATTGTTCTTTCTACTTCGATTTGAGTAGGCTGTTATACCCAGGTTTCGCATCTAAATTAGGCTTACTGTACATGCCACAGCCAGGCACGGGATCTCTTGTTCAACATCCCTTCTGAATGACGGCAGAGTGAGCTGTTTTGGTCATTTATCTGAAAGGTCGCCCATCCTATTTCTGATCATACACAGCCATGCTTAACTCTAGTTAAGTTAAAGGAATTTGAACATTTATCTCGCTAACAGGTTAGATGCAATCATTAAAAAAGACACATCTGGCTCGCGAGCCATATGATACAAAGAAAAACTAGCTGTACAAGTAAACTATCATGCAAAATGTAGTTGGACAAATTATCATATAAGACACTACCATCATCTACTTGAATATTAAATGCTGAGGCACAATCTAATACCGGGACAATGTTTGACGTTTAACATATGTGTTTGAAACTATACAAAACTTTGCTGACGAAAATACTGCAGTAAGAAGTGCATTATCTCCCAAGAGTAGCAAAAGGCGGAGCAATATAGTACAGGGGCGCGCAACCAAGGGGGTCCCAAGGGTATAGAACCCTGCTCTCTTCAGCAACAGAGCAAAATTTCCCTTTTTCGTAGTACCTTTTCAATAGCAAAAAAGGGCCTCCTTAAGATGATTAGGCGTGCCCCCCTTTCACCTTCTGGCTTTCGTTCTCCTTCATTCTGTGGATAGACATGACAATGAGGCTATTTGGACTTCAGAATAACGAGGTCAGTAAACCTTCCACATTTTTTCTTTCATTTGTGAATCCGAAGAAAGGTAATTCCAGGGCCCTATTTTCCTTAAAAAGGTTTTGCGCTTCTTCTTTCGTGGCAGGACCCCTGTCATCGAAAACTCCTAGTTGTGCGCTTGTAGCATCCTTCACTCTTCCACTTTGGACGTATGACAAGCAGTCTATCTGTTTTATAAAAACTGTGTTCTGGTTCAAAAGCACTTGTGAAGCTTGTGAACACTATGGAATAAATAACAGTTATAATAGTGACACCAACTATACCAGTAGCATATAACCTGAATTCAATCGAGTCAATAGGGTGCGGGGAGCCAATTCACTGGATTTGGTGGAGGTCAAGACACAACTTTAGCTCATATGATCATTGTCTACTTTTCAATAAAGAAGGATTCTGTTCATGCCCTTAAGGGACTAGTGAGGTTCTGACCTTTCAACTGGGCGAAGAACTACTGAATTCTAAAGGAGCTACAAATGTTTTCAAGTATTATGGCTACAATACATTAAGTTACACAAAACAATACAATTTTACGACAAAATCTAACGCTTTAGCACACTAAAATATAAGCTCAAATTGTATTTCCGTAGTTTCATGCCTCTAGTAAGTCTATTAAAACCAAATTTAATAACACAAATAAACACTTTAAAATTGAGGCTCGAGTGTTTACATGTGTTTATAATTATTATGGTCTTAATAAACGTACCATAGGTAAGAGACTATCCAAATACAATTTGAACTATTGCACACCGGATCGAGTGAATATACTGGTAAAAGCGCCAAGGGTTGAAAATGTAAATATAAGATGTGTTTTGAAGAAGCGTATAATAAGAATATACGTCTCGGTTGGCAAAATAAAGGACTAGGACAAGGCTCTCTTCTATGAGAGAAATATTAAGGGTGTAGCACAATTAGAAAATCAAACTAGTTCCTAAAATAGAAAGCAGACGAAGGTGTATAGTTACAAAAATTCATCAACAATTTAAACATCTACTATTATAAAGCTCAGAGCAAGAAAAACTGTCCTCTTCCTTCCCGTGTGCAGTTGCAAAATAACCTGCTTTCAAAAATGATCAAAACAAAACGAGGAGCTGCATTTCAATGAAAAATACCATTTTAGAA
Source organism: Cassiopea andromeda (assembly GCA_018155075.1). Taxonomy (NCBI): domain Eukaryota; kingdom Metazoa; phylum Cnidaria; class Scyphozoa; order Rhizostomeae; family Cassiopeidae; genus Cassiopea; species Cassiopea andromeda. The sequence goes on from WIPJ01001786.1 coordinate 74,417, forward strand.
AAATGATGTGTTTTCCATGATGAATCTTTTCAACGAGGAATGCCACTTGGAGTTTCATTTACGGGACTTTTTGCCACTGTGTGCTTTGCTAGAAAGCAGAAAAAGTAGTTGGGATGATATAACTCACTACGTCTAACTACTTCATAAGCATTAAATTTATTCCAAAAATGCCATGCGCCAATCTCAAATTGCAACTGCAAAAACAAATCTTAGAAATTAGCTGAGTGCATTCTTATAAATTTCAGCTACTCCAACATGCATCACAAGCAATTAGAATTAGATAACTATTAATTAACAATCTATGAGCCAAGTATCTTCTTTTGGACATGATACGCCTTCGATTACTCTGCACCACCTTTGCTTGTATCCAAATTAACTTATTATGAAAAACTGGCTACCATGCTTAATTGAGAGTAACAGTAAAGCACTATTTCCTCTATCAGACATAAAGATTGAAGTAGAACGAGCCACTAATGTTTATTTTACCATTTGCTATCTAATATTCTACTAGTAAAGCCACAACCGAGTATTGTTATGAGAAATCCCCCCCTAAAAAGGACTTCAAGGGGGCATAAATTTCATGCAGCGATACTCTAAGGCAGAGCTATTCAATTTGTTTCTCATTTGGGCCACAAATAAAACCTAGTAACTTAAACTGGGCCGTAAAATTGGAGCTGTCAGTACAGTACCGTAGACTCGTAGGATGAGCAATTGAACTGGAGTGGGTTGGGGGGGGGGCAGAAATTCAATTGCACATAAACATATTCATCAAATCAATCTTGAGACCGAAATTGGGTATTTGGGGGCTTGTCCCTAGATAAAAACTAACAATTACACTTTCTAAAACTTTGGGAAATGCCTTTTTGCAAGATAGAGGTGCCTAGAACATTATTAGTTTAACAACAGAAAACTTCAGTTTTTGAATTTAACTACACTATAGAAAAGACAATAACAAGATGCCAAGTGGACAAAACTCAAAGTGCATAATATTTAATGTTCATTTTGCAATTTTGCAAAGTGTACTCCTAGAAGATTTTTGCTACACAATCAAGATCTTGACCAAACGTAGCTTGTTTCCAATTGGGTCGTCATAGACATCAGTTATTCAATGAATAAAGTTGCAGCGTAGATCATGTCTCTATACAACCTCGTCGATTTGGGGTTGGAGGGGATGCCTCAGTAACTAAATTCGTAGTTGTTTCTTATTTGCTCTTTTAAGCATACGTCCTAAGGAGTTGTGAATCGCACTTTACTGCATTGACTGAACATCCTGAGGGCAACTCGAAGTTAGTCTCCGGGCCACATCTGGCTCATGGGCAGCTATTTGAATAGCCCTGCTCTAAGGAGTATATATCCAATCCTTATCATTTTTCTCTTGAGACTCTGCGAAGGCTTTTTAGTTTGTCCTACGGCATAAGCGTAGAATTCTGCCCTTGATACTGTGTTTGCATGAAAGACCTTACTTTTAGTTGGTTTGCGGCAATGAAATTAAACTGAAATATTTTGGCATACTAAGCACTCTACAGCCCCAAAATGTCAACAGCACTTTGCCAAAACTGCTCTCTGGCAACTAATATGAACTTTATTGAAGAACTGTAAGAAGTAACGTGGAATGTGGTAGATGCAACATGGAGTAGTTATAGGTGCAACTTTACAAACCTCATTGACTTTCGTGTATCATCTATGTTTGCATACAGATCACCCTTCTGAAAAAGAGAGGGAGATAAAAGTTTAGTTTAGGTGACTTAATTGTGATTTGTGTTTGTCTTTTGCGAAGTGAATCACGTAAGCACAGGCAATAAGGAAAAATGACTACATTATCACAATGTGATTTAAACATTTTGTACTTGCATAACTGTTGTAACTTTTGGTCAAATAAAAGAAATACCAAAGTAAAACAAAACAAACAGTAAGACATCTAGTCTATGGTCTACAATCTACTATCCTTTCATTAGAATCTAAATTATCACCCCTGGATTGCCAAGAGAAGAAACTTGCATGGGAATCGAATTCGCAATGCAATGAGAAGCATTCCTTTTTGCTATGAAATAGTCTAACTTGAAATTAGAAACATTTACTTTTGCCACCATACTCTCTAAATACGACAAAAAAGCTTTTTCCAAAAAAGAGATAGCGATTTACACTAGTTCTTCTTAAGTAAATCACGTAGGCGAGGCGATGAGGAAAATGATTACAATATCAAAATATAATTTGAAAATTTCGCACTTGCACAACAGTTTTTACTTTTGGTCAAACAGAAGTAATTGTTCGAAACATTGTCACGTGTAGTAATCCTCCACAATTCATTGTAAATTTTGCTTAGCACTCGCTTTAGAGGTCATAGTTTAGATTTAAGAGTTCAGAGTAAGAGCACACAGCAAGGAGTTTATTGTTACAAGTTAAAGCTAAGAGTTTCAAAACAAAACAAGATTTATGTTATTATTGCAAATATTTGGTTGGTGCAATGTTATTATATATACAGCATGAAGCTTTGTTCATTGTCAAAGTCTTGCACTGATTCACAAGAGTATAAAGTATACAACAGTTATCCTAAAGCATAACAGAATAGACATCACAATATCTAGTTCATGATCTACTATGTAACATTTTTTCCATCAAATCTGAATCATCACCCTTGATTACCTTGAGAAGAAGCTCTATGGGAATCGAATTTGCAACGTGCAAAATTCTTCTTTTCTATGAAATACTCTAGTTCTAATTTAGAACCTTTTACTCTGTCACATGAAAAATAGAATGGTAAGAGAGCAAATTCCTTTACTGCTTCTCCATAATTGAGAAACCATATCTAAATTGCACCACTAGCAGTGACGCAAATAAGTTATTAAGCTCTTTCAACTTATAAAGCACATTACTTCGAAGATTTCTTTTTGTTTACCCTCAACTTTATGAATTTAAGCTTTCAACTCTTCCACAAGATGTCAAAGAACTCTCAAATAGGTACAATTGCATTCTTCTAAGTTGTTCACAGATTGCAACCTAAGCACCCCAAGAAAAGTAGGGAGGTTTAGATCAAGAACGAGTACGAGTACGAGTTATCAACTGCGCAACCGATCTACGCATATTGAGAGGGAATCACCGTCACAATCGTACTCGAAGCAACCCTTCAGTACGAGTTTCTCAGCATATCTCGCATTGAACAGAGGGAGTATGGAATTGATAATATTGGCAAAAATAAATGTGCAATTCATAAGGAATTGCCTCGATAAAAAGCAGATGTTTAAAGGTAACCTCTTGTTTTGAAAAAGAACACAAAGTAAAGTCTTATTTGAGAGCTGTTGTCGTGGAACCACTCGGCCAGCCATGGAGAGGGCCTAGCCATGGAAGGAGACTAAGTGGGAAGGCTTTCACATAATGTAAATTCCAAACTTGAACGAGTGACTAAAGTTACTAAAACACTTCAAGAATAATCCAACAGCATCCTCACGACTTGTAATGTCATTCTTGTTCAAGCAAAATTCAGCCAGCGATTCATCTTCATTCACGATAGCGAAAGTTCAGTAAAAGAAGGCACTGGCTTTCGAGGGATATAGTAATAGCTTCGTTTTTATCTTCAGCGTACGATATGGCCCTATAGTATCCTACAATTCACTAAACCCTTTGAATATAGACGCAGATCTATTGATTTCAATAAATCCCGGGGTCGTTTTGAGCTTGGCGGGGGTGAACTCGTACTCGTACTCGTACTGGATCTAAACCTCCCTAGTATTGCCATATAAATACCTTTTGCATTGAGAAGAGCCTCCTTTCCACATCAGTGTAATGCGAAATGACAGCGTAAATGAACTTGTACTGCAGCTGCATGAAAATATATTGAATATCACATTCCCTACTTTAGCATTTTTCAACCCTTTTCTAAATTTGGGTCCCATTTCCTTTACCTATTTTTTTCGTGGAATCTTTCATACTTGTAAAATTCTTGTCACCCATGTAAATTACTAGTCTGCTGACTCAAACTTAGGTAGCGTCCACACGAATGCGTTTTCATACGAAAACGAATACATTTAGAGGCATTAAATGTATCTAAATGCATCTAAAGTGCAAAAGCGCATCTAATTGCATACGTTTTCACATGAAAACACATTAGTGTGGACGCTACCTTACTCACTAAAGAATCAATGGTGTTGGAGTTATGGTGGAAGACGAAGGTCCATTAGAGGAGAAAGTGGAAAAGCTGGAATGTGAAAAGTGTAGAAAGCCGATCACAAAGAAAAATATGGCAAGGCACAGAAAGACCAATGGATAGAATAAGACCTAAGTGAAAGTTATGCAAGGAGACGCGAATACTGATGCCAGAAGAGATACCACATGAGGTGAACCCTCTTGAGGGCTGAAACGACCTACAACCAGAGGCAGATGATGATGGTAATTGAGATACTAGTCTATGGTTAGAGACTTCTTCGTAGTGGTGATCGGGCAGTAGCGGACCGACATGATATGCAAGGTATTCAGTGCATACCCTGGGGTCTTAGAAAAATACTTTTTGAAAAAAGCCTTTCCTTTGAGGCTTAAAATTCGACATTGCCATTCGCTATTGCAAGGAGTGTCCATGCTATATGTTCATTATCGAGAGGGAATTCTGCGTATACACAAGATATCGCCGCTTATCTCCTCTGTTTTTTATGACATTGGTTACTCCATGAAACAAGGAGTGAAGGAGTGAATCTCTTCCGTCCAAATTCAACCGAAAAGATTGTAGAATAAATTAATGGTTTGGCCGAAGAGCAAGAAAAATCCAGTTGAACCTCGATAAGTCGAACTGCAGAGGAAGCAAACATTTGTTCGACTTGTCGATGCTTCGACATATCGAGGTCTACATAAGTTGAATTCTGCTTCTCAATACCTCCAGAGCTGCCAAATGTCCCAGTCGATCATTTTACCAGGGGTAACAGTGGGAAATCTGCAAAAGCTATATTTTGTTTCTTGAAAGTAGATCCCCTAAGAAGCAAATGCTGCACATTTACACGGCTTTCCTATAAGAAACCTAGCTCAATGCTAAGTAGTGAAAGTTTCTTAATTTTTCGCCACATTCTTGTTCTAAAAGTACCTTAAAGTTTCTTAATTTCATGAACGAAACTGCAGTGAAAACGTAAAATGAAACGTTGATGTACTAAACTAATAGCACAATAGGAACAAAATGCATCAATATGAGCTCCTCCACTGTGGTTCCAAATGTTTCTTAAATGTTAGGCTGTCTAGTACTAAGTTTCTTCTTACAATTGTGCTTTGCAATCCAGCCACGCCCCTCAGGGGTCACGTGGTCCTTCACAGCAACAAGTGATGTCATCAATCCATTTCCATGCTTGGCAGGGTGTCATGTGCTCCTTCACAGTGGCATGTGCTGTTGTTCATCCAATATCGTTTCAGCATGAACAGGGAATCAAAGTATTGTCTTGTCTTTCCAAGGCGAATTTGCAGGTGTATCAGGGGTGGGATTGCCCGCGTTTAGCGGGCACCATCATATGAAAAACTGCGTGTATTGAAAAGGACATTTGCTAATAAGCGCCACCGTAGGTAATGTTGTGCAGCGGCGGATTTAATGTTATAAACAAAGTGGCAGAACGAAGCCTTGACTATACCTTAGCTATGAAGAGCTTCCAGACGTTACTTTTTTCTTATTCTAAACATACAAACATGGCTTTGATACAGGCTAAATGTTGAAAGGCTATGAAAACTATGAAAAACTGAAAGAAATGCTCTTAGAACCAAACGAGCTGATATGCATTGCACCCCTACGATGGACATTTATTACCTTATCTCATACGGGAGGAGAGAATTTCTCAAAACTATAGACTGAAAATACTGGTAAGTATCTTAGCGCTAAGATAAAAGTTTTCTTATCAAATTTCGCACGAAAATTTATCTTTTAGCTTCGATATGTACTTTTCTGATATCATGTACGAGACAAATATGATATTGCAGATACTACAGCATATCCTTGTGCGATCAAATGAATGCCGTACTGAAGCACAGTAATTGCCTAGGAGTTGTTGTTTTCAAATTAAAAATACTTGTAGGAAACTTGAAGAAAATGTAGGAATAAGTCAAATAATGGAATTATCAATAGCTAATTGGGTTATTATCATGTGTACTTCTTTGATTTTTGCTCACACGTTTGGCCACGGAACGCAAACAAGAAGAAATCTGCTGAGAGAATTTTCCTTGCGGCCTATTAAAAACAATAGGTTCCACAGGTGAATGAAAAGCTATACTTATTTGTCCAAGCACTTTTTCACATGTTTAAATCTAGTACTAAGTTTCTTCTAGTACTAACCAGTTCCTTACACAAAAACGTGTTCAGTGAAAGCGCAAGCAGTAAATTTGAGCGACAGCGATGGGGTGCAAGTCTCGCCGATTTCGTGACGATGTTAAAAAACCAACTGGGCAACTTTAAAAAATTTTGATTAAGACTGTTAACAGAAATTTCTTGATCGAATTTTCTTTGAATTTATGGATTTTGTTCGACCTATAGCGTAGTTATTTGTTGAAAGCAGCTGGCACTTTGTTCGACTTATCGAGTTATTCGAATTACGGGGAGTTCGACTTATCTGGGATATTTTCTATAAAGAAAGCATATCAAAGCCAAGGGAATTGGGAAAATTTTCGAAATCGGGGGAGTTCAACTAACCGGTAGTTGACTAATCGAGGTTCAACTGTTGTCGGAAAATAAGCTGGAAAGTTTCGGCTTCCCAGCCTCGATAGTATACTGCAAGGCAGTCTTGCTTAGGGCAGTACAATGGCGGCCGGAACATAGCTGTTGTGAAGTGGGAACAGGAAGTAATACCACAGAAAAAGCCTGACAGGCTAATGAAATATCTGAGAACCAGGTCTCGTTCTACGGATGATCATTTGAGCGAAAAAATTACCGTTCTAGTTCTATACATTAACTGCGGACAGTTGATAGAAATATATTCTGCTCTTTTCCTTGGATGAGTTAGAGTACCCAAAAGAAAAGGTATCACGTAATTTCAACCTGTTTTAGTTTGAGGAAAATCCAAAGGGAGGTTTGTCTGAGGCAGATTTCTGAATACAAAGCTTGCAATTTAAATATGTCACGTAATGAATGGAAAGGAATTTTCCTTTTGTTTTTGCAGTAATATTGACAATGGGGCCCATGATCAATCAAGAGAAGTGTGCTTTCATCTTCTTTCATAATGTGACAAGTCTATCACCAAACTAACATCCGCCAAATGGACTTTCCCCGTTGCTATTAACTAAGATTCTCATACTTGCAGACAGCCTCATAATTTTCTCCACTTGGAGAATAACCAGTGAACACCCTTACAGTACCCCACAGTTATGGGGCACAGAGATGTAACTTCCACTAAGTTGCAAAAGCAGAAATGCATAATTGGGGCAGATGTTGATTACCTGCAGTAAGCTGTCCAGGCATACTCTTTAAGGAAACAGTGGGGTAAAAGGCTCACGCTTCATTTCTGCTCAGTAGCTGTCGGAGTTACAGAGAGGAATGATTGAAGCAGACTCACTCATCTCTCTTAATCAATTGGAAGACCCCATAAGAGGTGCGAAAGGACAAATGATGATAATAGTGATATTGATGATAATGGAGCTAATTGTTTACAAGATTAATGGTAATGAGAAATGAGCTTAAAAACGGTAGCCAATTTAGATCATTGGATAATCATGAGGTTGGATGAAGATGATGTGATGATGGTGATGGTCGATGAAGAGGGTGGTGATTGTGACACAAATGAAGCAAACGATAATGACAACGCTGATGGTGCTGATCAACGATTGTAATGAAAGAAATAACTTATCAAGATGTTAGCAACAGTGGCAATGACAATGGCAATACATAATGTGATCATATTGATGAATACCTCAGTCTGAACCATTCCTGATCTTTGTCGTCGAACAGCCTCAACTGTGCTTGGCACATCAATACTGTGCAAATTTCCTGCATTGTAAATAAACCTTCTCAGAAACTAGACAACTTCAACCAAAAAAATTTTTTTTTCTATTCTCATAAGACTTACAATAACAATTACAATACAAAAGCCAAGGGAGCATGGAAATACATAGCAATCCTAAGACGTACACTTAACATAGAGACACAAATTTACAAAAATATCTACCAAATATTCAGCTACAAAAGTAATTAGAGCGGTGTAGCCCACAGTACCCATTGTCTCAAACAAGTTTTCCTTGTTTGGAGGGTTTGATGATGATAAAAATGTTGCTATTGTTCAAAAACTTGTATAAGAAACTCTAATGGTAGTCCACCTAGTTTTGTAAGAAAATGATAACGTAATCCAGTAGAAATCGTATTTTCAATACCGTATATTTTGTGAGCTAAGAATTTTGCGTCTTTTTGAAGTTTCAATAGCCTTTTGGAACAGAATAAGGGTTCGTATATGCTCTTTTTGCCAAAAAATTGACCAAGCTGAAAATATGACCCCCTGGAAGAGCAGCAATACTAGTATTACTCACCATTATGCCTGCTAATTTTTTTTCTTAATATACTATTTAAAGTGTATATATGCATTATGTAATATCTTAGTTGCTGAAGGGCTATTTTTTCGTGCATAAATAATCGATTACATTACATTACATTACAAGATTAGGGGATTGGACCCCTCAAGTCACAGCTAGGAGGTTGCACCCCTGTTATACAACATCACACTTAAGTGTAGTTAAGGTTGTTTAATAATTACGTCACACTTCGGGGGTAGGTCGTTCTACACTCTTTTCGTGACTCTCCGTGACGGGAAAATAGGGGGTGGGTGGGTGGTACTTGAATCAAGTCTGTGGAGTCACGGTAAAAATATTTATCTATACTTGTCCCATTTTCAAGGGCGTGGCTATATGGAGAGTGGGGATGTCGCACCCCTCAAATATTTAGCTTTTCGGCACACTTCCCGCATATAAATAGTGCTCGTCAACGTTGTATTGCTGATAAATCTCAAGGAAAGTCTTATTTGTCCGTAAATTGGGCTCGAAAGAAGTCTGTTTGTCGGCAAATTTGGGTTGTGCACTTCACCAACAATTTTCCTTAGCTTCGCCTCTGCCTATCTTACTTTGTTATGTAGATGGCGAATTTAGACGGGGCATGTAATCCCGAGAAAATTCTACTGCATTAGCCCTATATTCAAATGCTTATATTATGAGCAATTTTCACTCGACCACACCAGTTTTCTGTTCGATGTCGAAAAATATGTTTATAATGTGTCTTTGATGCTTAGGAAAGCAATACTCCAGAAATTTACAGTAGAGACCTTGCATTTAATGGCATTGACATGGGAACAGTTTGGAAAAACGGGGTCTTGTGAACAAACTTGACAGATCGTGATGATGGACGTGGATAGTTCAAAAATAGCAAATTTAGCGTGACGTTTTCGTTGAGCAGCCCAATTGGGGAAAACATTTGTTCTGATAAAAAAGGAAATTTGCTGCAAAGGATATTATCTCTGAGTCAATAATCTGGTGAGAGAGTGCTTCTTTCAATCTGCACTAGATTGCAGAGTGACTTAAAGACGTATTGCCTAACACTTGCAATAAGGTACACAAGATTGGCTTTCTATGGAATTATTGATGTTTTGCTAGTTTTCTGCTATGATTTCCTAGTTTAATCAAGAATTCTCATTTGGCTGGGTTTCAGAAGTTGCCAAACACATAAACTAGTGGGATCATTCCTAATAGATAATGCACTAGATACTGAATACACCTGTAATAGGATGGGCATGTTTCATCTCACATCCAAATAAATTGCTGCCCCTGTAAGCTACGCTAAATGCATTGCAGGCAAATTACCTTTCAGCCGCAATTGATTAATTAACATGTCAATGCAGACAACGGTACCAGTCCGGCCGATTCCAGCACTATAATGGAACAAAAGACAAGTAAAAAGTGGCCTACAAGTCATGGTTTGAAGGTATGTTATGCAAAATACAAATCCAACAAATAGCAGTAGCGCATTGCCCGAGATGAATTTAACAGCCATATATTTATTTAGTATTAAATTGTGGTATTTTTGTTGTCAAAACTATATTTATTAATCGTAAGGTTCTATGCAATATTTTACTCCCTGGAATAGGAAGTCAATCATATGTCATAGTTTACAATTTGTACTCAGCGAGAGTTATCAAAGTTGAATATTTTGTGAAATGAGGCAATCATTTCTAGCAAAATCTGGGTAAATACTGCATAGAAAACCTGCTGTTGCTAATTTAGTGCGACAATGTGAAAATACAATAAGGGCATTAATTTGGTTCACTTCATTAGCAAAGAAACAGAAGGATTCAAAATATACTTGAATACCTGCAGTGAATGACCGGGCAGCCCGGTTTTTCGAAGCTCTGTGTTTCTTTGTTATCTGCATCTTGCAGCATCTGGAGAAGAGACCCTGGGTCTGTTGGAACACCATGATCCGGCCATTCCGTATACTGGAAGAAAAATATTTTCCTTGGTGGTTTAGCAGGGCCAGATTCACTCTCCTAGAAGAAAGAAAGACGTCAGGATTAATAAAGTTAACAAAGTAGGAGAATAAATTTGAACTTGTTACCTGTTTCTCCCAATCCAAATGTAACGTATACTTTACTGAAGTAACGAAGTGGCTTACTACTCAAGTACATAAGTAGCCCATTAATTCAGTATAGCTACACAATACCTGCATAAACATATACAGGACTCATTTCTAACACGAAAAGCATGCGGTTCTTGCATTGACGTTACACAAAATAGTTCACAAGAGAAGCGTAGTGTCAAGGATCTGTTACAGAAACTTCACAAGCATTCTAATGACTGGCAAATACATAGAGTGCAACAAGCAGTTCTCTTAAGGATCACCGGGTGGATGCCAAAGAAAAATGGTGACACAAAATAGTGCGCGATACTATAATAAACGTTCTAAATATGGGTGGCTATAGGATGTAGCTCACCTGTCGGAGCATGTTACCCAAGTCCGAAGAGTAGTTCTAATGCCCTTACAATACCTTAGCCCCCCGTCAGATTTGTCAGCCCCCTTCGGCTAACTCCTGCCACCATCCATGATGTTAAATATGATGTAAAGCTACCCTAGTTTTAGGCTACAACATCCCTCATGGAACAACGTCCTAAGTATAGAACGTATTTACAATGAAATCCAACATTCTTGCTACTTACATCTTGAGCTCGTGACACGTGTAGCTCTCTTATGATGTAATCACGAGTTGGCGTTTCATTAACATTTGCTACCGTCTTGTCACCATAAAATAGCATCGATCCAACATCTGGCCAGTACCGCACACATTTTATCTACAAAGCAAAAACTGACTATATAATATAACACAGTGTGAATTGCTATACACGATTCATAGGTTGGTTAAAACAGATCTTCACTGTTCCTAATAACCAAAGCAGCATCACTGCTATAGCGAAGGAACAAAAGGTGAAATCAGAACTTTCCTACATCCCTGCTGAATCCTATCTATTGAAAGAAAAGGTCAAATCTTGTACACTTCTGAGCTAAACGTAACTGACTATATTCCACACAAATTACGCCAATTTCTTCCTCACTCTATCATGTTACACTTCTTTCATATAAGAAAGCTACTTTTTTGCTTGAGCCTCAATTTTCTCAACTTTTTCCGAAATTGTGGCTGGCATTCTTTTAGCATTTTCTTAAACTTTACTTGAATAAACTGACTAAAACTGATTAATTTGTCTTATTTAATCTTGCAAACTCGAATTTATACTGTATCTTTAATATTTCGCAAGTAAGAATGAGGTACTATTGATTTGTTGTTAGTAAAGCAAATGAACATTCTAAGAATTTTCTTAAGATTTTGGCACTTTGAGCCTCATTTTCCTAAAAACTACTTTTTTACATACTCCTATTTCAAAAAACAATTCCCGTGAAACGTACATTAAGTATATTCCCGTGATATGTGCATTGTGGAGTAAATACAGATGAATTCAATGCATAAATTTGTTCAGCTATGCAAAGAATGTACAGGTGAATTGAATGCATAAACTATTCGCCTTTTGAAAGTAAATGAAAACTTAATCACCTTTCCTTTTTCCACTTCATTTGTTAACATGATGATTATACGACAATTTTCTTGATATATCATTTGCCAAAAATCAATTAGATTTGATTGCATGCAGCCTTGTGATGCGATATATATCTTTCCAGTAACCGCATCCTACAACGATATTGAGGAGACAATGTGATGATAAGATGCAAATGCAATTCCCAGAAGTCTCTTTGTTCAATTGTATCCAACAGAAAGAAAGACCAAGCAGACGTGTTATCAAAGATCATTAGGGACGCACTAAAAAGGAAGATAAAACAATAATAACATCATGTCTTCTTGGAAAACGCAGCAGTATTAAAAACTTCAGTGAGAGAGCCACGACACAAACATGATTCTTTTCCTTTATTGCGACATAACCAAAATTAGCACCGCGCAAGAAGACATAACCGTGTCAACTAGCAAGAAATAGCCACGCAAGACTATACCATGATAATTATGAACTTTTTGAGACAAAGTGTCTTATGATCAGCTAATAAGTAAAACTAAATGAAGCTTATATAGCTAGAAAGGGAAATACAAGTAGGAAAAGCAAGTGGTAATATCAAGGGAAAATTATACAGAAAATCTAAAAGGTAGGTATGTAAACAGGCTAAAATGCCTAAATAAGGGAAGATAAAGCATCAAAAACATATCTATTCTACTTCAAACCACATGAGAGACAACATTTTAGGATGTACGAAGAGACGGAAACCGCAAAAGTAGGCGCAATTCACAAATGCTGACGACATGTCTGATATTGCACAAGAAAGTGGTGAAATTTAAGGATTCTGTGTAGTACTTCAATGACTCTTGAAGAAGAAACGCTGGTTACAATTCCATTCCAAGATGAAAAGCTAATTACAGGGTCAAACCACATAAGATTTTCAGCCACTACAACAACAATAGCAAATACAGCAATCAAGCGAGAAGTCATAAAAACAAAAATTGATTTTGGATCTGCTTGTCTTGCAATAAGCAGGTATATACCTCAATGTAATTAGCATTAATGTAATCTGATCCTGGAACATCTGGATTAGCGTTAGTAAGTATAACTCTGGTGTCGTCAACTGAAGCGAAAAATAAGCATCAAGAATTGAGTTGCAGCAAAAATTGTAGATATGATGAGGATAACAACAAATAGATATGAGAGTGGGAAATAAAAGTACGTAAACTATAGAAAAATATAATAGCAAAGACTAATCAGTGCATGGAGAATCTAGAAAGATTTGCTCTTCAATCAAACTTTAATATGGACCTTTCAGTATCTAACTATAATGTCCATAATATATATAAATATATATATATATATTTATTTATATATATATATACACACACACATATATATACATTATATATATACATATACA